>CM062522.1:36608895-36686477 GCA_031439585.1 Pterocarpus macrocarpus | reverse complement strand
ATTATTATCTTATGTATGAACTGGTACGACTCTTATTGTATTATCATGGTTGGCCGTGGAATGAATGTTACATTATTCTAAGAATTGTGGTTACTCTTATGGTCCCTATGCTTGTTAAATGCGATATATGTATGGGATAGCGGTGTTACTTTATATGTTCACGATGCACTCATGGCTCTCGATTTCAAAAATGGTTTACTTGTTTTGTAGAAAAAATTTTACCCCTATTTTCGGTATAAAGTAATTTCTAAAAGGTAATGATAGTTCCGCGAGCAACAGTAGCAACTAGTAATTCCACAATATGACTTAAGCATAGAATGGAACTACTAGGGTGTTACAAAAAGAACTTAAGGGACAAAGAGAAACCAATTTATTACGGATTAAGACTTGCTACCAATCAATGGCTAAAAGTACTTAAAGGGCAAAGAGGAAACAATTCATTACGAATTAAGATATGCTTCCAATCAACGGCCAAAAGGACATCAAGGACGAACAAAAACCAGTTCATTGCAGTTTAAGACTTGCTTGCATTCAAAAGCCAAATGAACTTAAAGGATAAAGAGAAACCAATTCATTACGGATTAAGACTTGCTTCCAATCAATGGCCAAAAGAACTTAATAGGCAAAGTGAAACCAATTTCTTAAGGATAAAGACTTGTTTCCAATCAAGGGCCGAAAGAGCATAAAGGACAAAGTGAAACCAATTTACTGCGGATTCAGACTTCCTCGCAATCAATGGCCAAAAGAACTTAAACTACAAAGAGAAAGCAATTCATTACGGGTAAAGACCTCCTTTCAATCAATGGCCAAAAGAACTTAAAGGACAAAGAGAAACCAATTTATTACGGATTAAGACTTGCTACCAATCAATGGCTAAAAGTACTTAAAGGGCAAAGAGGAATCAATCCATTATGAATTAAGATATGCTTCCAATCAACGGCCAAAAGGACATCAAGGACGAACAGAAACCAATTCATTGCGGATTAAGACTTGCTTGCATTCAAAAGCCAAATGAACTTAAAGGATAAAGAGAAACCAATTCATTACGGATTAAGACTTGCTTCCAATCAATGGCCAAAAGAACTTAATAGGCAAAGTGAAACCAATTTCTTAAGGATAAAGACTTGTTTCCAATCAAGGGCCGAAAGAGCATAAAGGACAAAGTGAAACCAATTTACTGCGGATTCAGACTTCCTCGTAATCAATGGCCAAAAGAACTTAAACTACAAAGAGAAAGCAATTCATTACGGGTAAAGACCTCCTTTCAATCAATGGCCAAAAGAACTTAAAGGACAAAGAGAAACCAATTCATTACAGATTAAGACTTGCTACCAATCAGTGGCTAAAAGTACTTAAAGGGCAACGAGGAATCAATTCATTGCGAATTAAGATATGCTTCCAATCAACGGCCAAAGGACATCAAGGACAAACAGAAACCAATTCATTGTGGATTAAGATTTGCTTGCATTCAAAAGCCAAATGAACTTAAAGGATAAAAAGAAACCAATTCTTTACGGATTAAGACTTGCTTCCAATCAATGGCCAAAAGAACTTAATAGGCAAAGTGAAACCAGTTTCTTAAAGATAAAGACTTGTTTCCAATCAAGGGCTGAAAGAGCATAAAGGACAAAGTGAAACCAATTTACTGTGGATTCAGACTTCCTCGTAATCAATGGCCAAAAGAACTTAAACTACAAAGAGAAAGCAATTCATTACGGGTAAAGACCTCCTTTCAATCAATGGCCAAAAGAACTTAAAGGACAAAGAGAAACCAATTCGTTACAGATTAAGACTTGCTACCAATCAGTGGCTAAAAGTACTTAAAGGGCAACGAGGAATCAATTCATTGCGAATTAAGATATGCTTCCAATCAACGGCCAAAAGGACATCAAGGACAAACAGAAACCAATTCATTGCGGATTAAGACTTGCTTGCATTCAAAAGCCAAATGAACTTAAAGGATAAAGAGAAACCAATTCATTACGGATTAAGACTTGCTTCCAATCAATGGCCAAAAGAACTTAATAGGCAAAGTGAAACCAATTTCTTAAGGATAAAGACTTGTTTCCAATCAAGGGCCGAAAGAGCATAAAGGACAAAGAGAAAGCAATTCATCAAGGATTCAGACTTCCTCGCAATCAATGGCCAAACGGACTTAAACTACAAAGAGAAAGCAATTCATTACGGGTAAAGACCTCCTTTCAATCAATGGCCAAAAGAACTTAAAGGACAAAGAGAAACCAATTTATTACGGATTAAGACTTGCTACCAATCAATGGCTAAAAGTACTTAAAGGGCAAAGAGGAAACAATTCATTACGAATTAAGATATGCTTCCAATCAACGGCCAAAAGGACATCAAGGACGAACATAAACCAATTCATTGCGGATTAAGATTTGCTTGCATTCAAAAGCCAAATGAACTTAAAGGATAAAGAGAAACCAATTCATTACGGATTAAGACTTGCTTCCAATCAATGGCCAAAAGAACTTAATAGGCAAAGTGAAACCAATTTCTTAAGGATAAAGACTTGTTTCCAATCAAGGGCCGAAAGAGCATAAAGGACAAAGTGAAACCAATTTACTGCGGATTCAGACTTCCTCGTAATCAATGGCCAAATGGACTTAAACTACAAAGAGAAAGCAATGCATTACGGTTAAAGACTTCCTTTCAATCAATGGCTAAAAGAACTTAAAGGACAAAGAGAAACCAATTCGTTACAGATTAAGACTTGCTACCAATCAGTGGCTAAAAGTACTTAAAGGGCAAAGAGGAATCAATTCATTACGAATTAAGATATGCTTCCAATCAACGGCCAAAAGGACATCAAGGACGAACAGAAACCAATTCATTGCGGATTAAGACTTGCTTGCATTCAAAAGCCAAATGAACTTAAAGGATAAAGAGAAACCAATTCATTACGGATTAAGACTTGCTTCCAATCAATGGCCAAAAGAACTTAATAGGCAAAGTGAAACCAATTTCTTAAGGATAAAGACTTGTTTCCAATCAAGGGCCGAAAGAGCATAAAGGACAAAGTGAAACCAATTTACTGCGGATTCAGACTTCCTCGCAATCAATGGCCAAAAGAACTTAAACTACAAAGAGAAAGCAATTCATTACGGGTAAAGACCTCCTTTCAATCAATGGCCAAAAGAACTTAAAGGACAAAGAGAAACCAATTTATTACGGATTAAGACTTGCTACCAATCAATGGCTAAAAGTACTTAAAGGGCAAAGAGGAATCAATCCATTATGAATTAAGATATGCTTCCAATCAACGGCCAAAAGGACATCAAGGACGAACAGAAACCAATTCATTGCGGATTAAGACTTGCTTGCATTCAAAAGCCAAATGAACTTAAAGGATAAAGAGAAACCAATTCATTACGGATTAAGACTTGCTTCCAATGAATGGCCAAAAGAACTTAATAGGCAAAGTGAAACCAATTTCTTAAGGATAAAGACTTGTTTCCAATCAAGGGCCGAAAGAGCATAAAGGACAAAGTGAAACCAATTTACTGCGAAATCAAACTTCCTCGCAATCAATGGCCAAAAGAACTTAAACTACAAAGAGAAAGCAATTCATTACGGGTAAAGACCTCCTTTCAATCAATGGCCAAAAGAACTTAAAGGACAAAGAGAAACCAATTCATTACAGATTAAGACTTGCTTCCAATCAATGGCTAAAACAACTTAATTTACAAAGAGAAACCAATTCCTTAAGGATTAAGGCTTGTTTCCAATCAAGGGCCAAAAGAACTTAAAGGACAAAGAAAAACTAATTCATTACGGATTAAGACCTGCTTCGAATCAATCGCCAAAAGAACTTAAAGGACAAAGAGAAAGCAAATCATTACAGATGATGCCTTGCTTCCAATCAATGGCCAAAGGTACTTAAAGGGCAAAGAGAAACCAATTCATTACCGATTAAGACTTTCTTATAATCAAAAGCCAACAGAACTTAAAGGATAAAAAGAAACCAACTCATTACGGATTGAGCCTTGCTTCCAATCAATGGCCAAAAGAACTTGATGGAGAAGGTGAAACTAATTCCTCAAGGATTAACACTTGTTTCCAATCAAGGGACAAAAGAACATAAAGGACAAAGGGAAACCAATTCATTACGGATTAATACTTGCTTCAAATCAATGGCCAAAAGATCTTGAAGGACAAAGAAAAATCAATTCATTACGGGTTAAGGCTTGCTTGCAATCAAAAGCCAAAAGAACGTAAAAGATAATGTGAAACCAGTTCAGTATGGATTAAAACTTGCTTTCAATCAATGATAGAAAAAATTAAAAGACAAAGAGAAACCAATTCATTAAGGGTTAAGACTTGTTCCCAATCAAGAGACAGAAGAACTTAAAGGACGAAGAGAAACCGATTCATTATGGATTAAGACTTGCTCCCAATCAATGGCTAAAAGTACTTAAAGGGCAAAGAGGAAACAATTCATTACGAATTAAGATATGCTTCCAATCAACGGCCAAAAGGACATCAAGGACGAATGGACAAAGAGAAACTAATTCCTTAAGGATGAAGACTTGTTTCTAATCAAAGGCCAAAAGAACTTAAAGGACAAAGAGAAAACAAGTTCTTTAAGGATTAGGACATGTTTCCAATCAATGGCCAAAAGAACATAAAGAATAAAGATAAACCAATTCATTATGGATTAAGACTTGCTTCTAATCAATGGCCAAAAGAACTTAATAGGCAAAGTGAAACCAATTTCTCAAGGATTAAGAGTTGTTTCCAATCAAGCGCCAAAAGAACATAAACGATAAAGAGAAACCAATTGATTACGGATTAAGACTTGCTTCCAATCAATCGCCAAAAGAACTTAAAGGACAATGAGAAAGCAATTCATTACGGATTAAGATTTGCTTCCAATCAATGGCCAAAAGAAATTAAAGGACAAAGAGAAACCATTTCAGTACTAATTAAGAGTAGCTTGCAATCAATAGGGAAAATAACTTAAAGGATAAAGAGAAACCAATTCATTACATATTAAGACTTGCTTCCAATCAATGGCCAAAAGAACTTAAAAGACAAAGAGAAACCAATTCATTAAGGATTAAGAAATGTTTCGAATCAATGGCCAAAAGAACTTGAAGGACAAAGAGAAACCAATTCTTTACGAATTAAGACTTTCTTGCAATCAAAAGCCAACAGAACTTAAAGGATAAAAAGAAACCAATTCATTACGAATTGAGCCTTGCTTCCAATCAATGGCCAAAAGATCTTAAAGGATAAAGAAAAACCAATTCATTACGGATTAAGATTTGCTTGCAATCAAAAGCCAAAAGAACGTAAAGGATAAGGCGAAACAAATTCCGTACGGATTAAGACTTGGTTTCAGTCAATGATAAAAAAACTTAAAAGACAAAGAGAAACCAATTCATTAGGGATTAGGACTTGTTTCAAATCAAGGGATGAAAGAACTTAAAGGATAAAGAGAAACCAATTCATTATGGATTAAGACTTGCTTCCAATCAATGCCTAAAAGAACTTAAAAGGCAATAAGGAACCAATTCATTGCGGATTAAGACATGCTTCCAATCAACGGCCAAATGGACATCAAGGACGAACAGAAACCAATTCATTGCGGATTAAGACTTGCTTGCATTCAAAAGCCAAAAGAACTTAAGGGATAAAGAGAAACCAATTCATTACGGATTAAGACTTGCTTCCAATAAATGGCCAAAAGAACTTAATAGGCAAAGTGAAACCAATTCCTTAAGGATTAAGACTTGTTTCCAATCAAGGGCCAAAAGAACATAAAGGACAAATTGAAACCAATTTACTACGGATTCAGACTTCCTTCCATTCACTGGCCAAAAGAACTTAAACTACAAAGAGAAAGCAATTCATTACGGATAAAGACTTCCTTTCAATCAATGGCCAAAAGAACTTAAAGGACATAGATAAACCAATTCCTTTCAGATTAAGACTTGCTTCTAATCAACGGCCAAACTAATTTAATCGACAAAGAGAAACTAATTCCTTAAGGATTAAGACTTGTTTCTAATCAACGGCCAAAGAAACTTAAAGGACGAAAAGAAACCAAATCATTGCGGATTAAGACTTGCTTCCAATCTATGGCCAAAAGAACTTAAAGGATGAAGAGAAACCAATTCATTATGGATTAAGACTTGCTTCCAATGAATGGCCAAAAGAACTTAATGGACAAAGTGAAACGAATTCCTTAAGAATTAAAGCTTGTTTCCAATCAAGGGCCAAAAGAACTTAAAGGATAAGGAGAAACTAGTTCATTACAGATTAACCCTTGAGTATATTTTGGATTTTGCATGAGGACATGCAAAAAGCTAGGTGTGGGGGAATTTGATAAGCAATATTTTGATACATTGATTAACCCTCATATTTAGTTTATTGAACCTCTTTTGTGCTTAATTGAATAACATTGGACACATTTTATAAGTTTGGACTCTAATTGGGCTCAATTGTAATTTTTAGCATTATTGTAAATTTATACTATTTTTGTATTATGGTTGTATCTTGAGTTGTAGATATCTAAAAATTACAAATTTTATATTGGAGGAAAGCTGAGAGAAAGATCTACAACTTCGGTGAAGAAGTCAAAAACTAATTCAGATGTCTAGTGGGTCGAATTGGGCCATGAAGTCAAAACAGGGCTTTTACGCTAGAACCTGATCAGTGTGCACTAGTTGGGCCATAATGTGAGTTGCAGACATTGGATTGAGGTGAAACTGGTGCCATTTGAAAGCTAAGACATAAAGCTTCAATTATATGAAGAGTACTCTCCAAAATAATGATATCTTGGTAGACTTATTGGCTGTTGAATTTGACTGACGCGGATAGAGATACAACCTAGACATGCTATAAAGATTAGGCCATAACTCTCTCATTTTAAGTCCAAACTAAGCAAATTGGGTGTCCACTTAAAGCTAAGAGGCAGAGGATTAATGTAACACCTTACCAGACAAAGTACTGTGCTTAAGTCATAATAAATTATCCTATAGGTGATTACGCGTAATACTGCTTTAATTTTATTTTCTGTATTAGCATGATTTACTCGAGTAAGAATATTTAATCGCATAACAAAATTTCCTGCGTGACGGCGGAATAAATACTGATTAATCAGTATACTGTAAATAACATATTATAAATCAAAATGTAATAAGAACAGAATAACTACAAGCGACATCATAAACATGTATGTAGATATCTGATTTTAAAGTTTGTCAAAGTTTACAAGGCGACAAAATGAGGCCGCTAATACAAAATGAAACGGCCAGTTTCTATGAACAGCACCCCAAGTGGTCCCCATGGGACATTTCATGTACATCTCCTAATATGTACCCATCTACCCATGACCCAGACTGCCAAAAGAGGGTCATTCTATACATCTACTACCACTACAGTACGCCCACTATCTAACCAGAATCTGAAGAAAGAAACCCATTCGCCATGGGTGCATCTGCAGGAGGGTGGCCCGTGCTAGGAGCAGAGGATGAGGAGGAGCTCGCTGCCTCCGATGGGTCCTCCTCTGATGTCAAGGCGGAAAGCATCGAATGTGGTGGTGAAGCAGGAGGAGCCATAGGAGCGGGGGCTACTGCTGGTGCTACTACGGGAGGAGGTGGAAATGGATGGGCCATATGAAGTGGAATGGCAATGTACGGGACAGTGGGATCAAACAGTGGGTGCATCAGGGGTACGGCGAAGTCTCTCTGGAAGAAGAAATATAAACAAAACTGGCACCTGCCAGATATATATACAGAGTCTAGAAATGGGTCGAGGTGTATGTGAAGCTCGGGGAACTCAATGAAGAGGACTCCTGTCGCGGCGTGCTCCATAGTCTGAGAATGACGCGGAATATATAATATAGTGAGAAATAAATATTTCTTAGTAGAAAATCCTAACTTCTATACATCTGTCATCCTTGTCATTCCCAGTTGTTTCGATCGTACAGTATTTTTCAGATAGTATCATAAAACGATAATATTCAATCTAAATACTTGCTTGTAAAACATACATCGAAACAATTCAATTTTAATTAACAGAAGCACTGAGGCAATTAAACAGTAATTGTGAAAGAGCAATAGCATATTACGATAATAAATGTATCCTGAGACAGTCAATTAATAAGCATTACATTGTGCATATGCATGCGCAACTATGAATGCATCTTATTTCTTGGAGGCTTTCGCCTATTAGAACTTATTTCCATCCTTGGTCCCCTGGGAGTCATTGGCCATATACTCCTGGGTAATAGTCTGCTTTTCAGGACTGAGCTGGAAATTGCCTTCCTATACAAGGGATGGCTGTGTTTACTTTCCCCGACCTTCCCACTGATCTATTCCCCTTAATTTATTCCGGGGATGGCCCAAGTGATATGGAATTCCTTGTAATATCATGAAAAGAATGCACATCTAGTTTGTCTGTTGAATATGATGCATTCAAAGTATCATAAAGTTTCACAACATATGAGCTTCTTACCGAAATTTCAGTGGCATAACGGATCGAGTTCGCTTCCCCATGAATAGTGCCAGACAATCAGTACAGTTGCACAACTAATAATTTCAGTATAGACCAACCAATATGTATATACATTTATAACATCATTCAACAATTGCAATCAAGCATTAAGAAGGTTTCAGTTTGTTCTTCCTTGTTCTGCCCGAGTTTGGCATGCTCCAATTTTTATTCAATTCAACTCATTTAATTCTCATTTTCGGATATGTTATAGCCTTATATGTCTAGTTTCTACTCTCTTTAGTCCCATCTCGTTTTGAGTTGTATAACTCTAGACATAAATATTTTATCTCAGCATGTCCTGTTCCTAGCCAGAATTGGGTTCCTATAGGAGAAAATTCACTAAAAATCGAAAACTGGATAAAATCATGTGAATTTTATATCAAAATAAAGCTAACACAACAAGCTTTAAAATGAATTAAGTTTCATGTCATTTTCATAAATGGATTTTGAGTTATGAGTCTTGAAACATTACCCTATTGAGCTATCCTGTTCTAGGCCAGTTTTGACCTAAGCCAACTTCATTGATGTACTGGAAACAAATGACAACGAATTAAGTTCAGAAATTTTTATGAGATGTTCTCTCATGTGTTAGCTTTCAAATATCTTTGGTTGCACTCAATTTGAGGTTGTATAGGGTGAGATACACCCTTCTCAACCCATGCTGCCCGGGTGAGAACCCAGATTTCTAGGTCTAACTTCAAAAATTCATAACTAATTCTATACTAATCCAATGGACTATTATGGTATATGTATGGAAAGCCCTAGATGTCTAGTTCTATATAAAAATGGTTTCATCCAATTTAAATGGCAAGAGGCGGAGCCGTACACTCCACTGTACGGACCGCCGAGGGAAAACCCTAATAGCTTCTAGATTTGATTCCGTTCTTCAAGCTATTTGCCCTCAATTTCAATTTCAACCACAACATACATACAAAACCAGTCATAAAAACATCATCATCACTCTATAAAACATTCATATCTCAGATTATTCATGCCCAACATACAGCCCCAATTCAGAGAAACAAGAAGAGAAGTAGGATTTCCTACCTTATCTTGAGTAGTTTAGGCTGATTTTGTTTCCTTGGTGCAAGTAGTTTATGATGAGACTTGAAGAAGAGATGAAAATGGAGTGGAGGAGAGAATGAAGAGAAGAAGAATGAAGAGAGCTCAGCTAGGAGAAGTGGCCAAATTTTGGATGAGCATGCAAGGAGAAAAAGTGAAGATATTTTCAAGGTAGCTTGAATTTGATTGGTGGAATGAGTCTTGGGCAAAAATCTGGTCTATTCCCCTTCATCCATGGCTGTCTAGGCACCACTTGGGTGGGGTGGTTGGCTAAATCCTAGCCATTGATTCTAGGGCACTCATAGAAAAATTCTACTGATCTGGTTTCGACAGTTTGAATTAACGAAATCTTACCGATTTCTCTTAAATCGGCAAATTCGGTTTGAAATTTTTCTGTGGGGGTTTCTATGCTCCTAATCTAATTCCATCAAGTCTAATCCATCTAAATCACACTTAATTTGGCTTTGAGTAAATGTTTAATCAAGTTCTAATTAAACTCACTTATTTGATTAAAAATCGAATAATTCAATTGTTAACGATAAATTTTTCGGTCATTACAATTAAGTTGGGCTCAAGGGTATTTTTGAATTTTGACATTTGAGGTCTGATAAGAAAAGAGAAAAGAGAGACATGAAGAAGGACTCATCTCTCCAACATTTTTCATTTTTTCTTTCTTCTCTTCTCCTCTCCTCTTCTTTTCTTTTTCTTTTCCTTTCATTTTGTAAGATACTTGTTTTGGGTGCTAATTTGTAACCTTCATTGCTATGGAGGAGTAGAATTTCAAGCTAGTTCAAGGAGACTCCAAGGGCATTATGGTTGTAATCTTGAAACCCTATGCTTGAATTTCAATCATGTTTATTTTCTTGATTCTTTGCCCTCTTTTATTTGTAAATTTGCATTGAATGGTATTGATATGTGAGTTTATGAATGAGGAATTAGTTGGGTGATTGCTAATTGGTCAATTAGTATGAACTTGATTAGTTAAAGAATTAGGAATTGGGTTTGGGTTCAAACCTAGGCAAATACAATTGGGGATAGAAATCAATATAGGTTAATTAGAGTTGAGGTCTCAATTATCTAATCAATTATGTGTTGGTTGAATTCCTAGAGTTCTCTAGGTAGAATTGTGGGGTTGTTAGTAGAGGTCTCTCTAATAGCTCAAATTAGTCGCACTCCATGTGTTTGATATATTGTGCGTTAATGATTGATTCACCTTATGCCTAAGGAACTCTTTGAACTAGTGTTTTTATTTTCATCTAATTTTCTTTTATAGTTTATTGACTGCATGTTTGCACATACCCCCTTGTTACTTAACTAGATAGCAAGAACATCCTTGTGAGACGACCTTGGTTGCACTATACTTCAAATTTAGTGTAATTAAGTATTTTAAAATTGTAATTTGGAGCAGGCTGTGACACTTGCTGCCAGGCCCCGCCTTGTTAGCATATCAAGACTTGGTGATCACTAAGTCTGCCAATGGATTTAAAACGGTACCTTGGGCCCCACCAAGTTAGCAGACAAGGACTTGGTGTCTGTTACGTGAATACCTTGGGCCCCGCCAAGGTAGCGGATAAGGACTTGGTAATTCACTGATCTGACTAGGGGACGCCCTAGTAAAGAGAGCTCTCGCAGATCCGGATTATTAATATAAGCCCTACAGACTTCAGTCACCAGAAAAGGAAGCAGTAAAAGGATCGATAGTATACTTGTGATTATCAAATTTATATATTGCTTGATTATATTACTGCTTTACTATCTTTAATATTATGACACACTTCCATCTTGTTTGACACTAATAGCAGTTGGGAATAATAATTTATCTTGTTAATTGTTGTGCCTAGATATCTGTCATTTTGCTGCTAAATGTTCTGACAGTGTTTGTTTATACGGCTTACATATTGCTACACTCCCGCCTTTGTTCTTAGCATTTTTTGGGATGAAGCGGGATTCCCCTGGGAACACCACCCTACTGGGAGACTTCTCTCATCCCTTTTTCTTTGGTGTTTCCAGATGGCATGGATCATCCTCAATATTAGGATGGACGTTGTTTACGAGCCTGATATACTAAATAATAGAGTTATATTGCATGTTGTGGATCGTGTCCTTACTATTACTATAATAAATGACTTGTTTTAGGATGCTATAATATAACTTAGGATGCTCTTTTTATGACATCTTCATTCGACATATTTATTTTGAGCATTGGTGGGCTGTATATGGGTTGGGTGAAGATGATTAGTAGTATAGGCATCTTGTCCCCTTTCGATATTTTTGGGTCCTGTATTATGACTACATTATATACTCTATGATGCAGTAATTATGATGTGTGTTTTCTGTAAATGATAGTTTACCCTATTAGTGAATTTCTCAAACTAGCAAATAGTAGTAAATCCGACTGGTATGTGATAGCATCATCTCCACCGAGCAAAATGATTAATCAATAAGTAAGATTAATGATAACAAATGGCCAAAAAAAAAAAAAATTACCCACGCTAAAATTAAACTAGTAAGTTTAGTAATACCTTATTGGCTAATTATTATCCAATTTAAGTAAAGGAAATTAAAACGGTATAATAATAGTTAGTAGTAAGGTGTTACACTTCCAATCATGGGCCAAAAGAACATAAAGGACGAAGTGAAACCAATTCATTACGGATTTAAGACTTGCTTCTAATCAGTTGCCAAAAGAACTTAAAGGGCAAAGAGAAGGCAATTCATTACGGATTAAGCCTTGCCTCCAATCAACGGCCAAACGAACTTAAAGGACAATGGAAAACCAGTTCATTACGGATTAAGACTTGCTTGTAATCAAAAGGTAAAGGAACTTAAAGTATAAAGAGAAAACAATTCATTATAGATTAAGGCTTGCTTCCAATCAATAGCCAAAAGAACTTAAAAGACAAAGAGAAATCAGTTCATTAAGGATTAAGACTTGTTTTCCAATCAAGGGCCGAAAGAACTTAAAGGACAAAGAGAAACCAAGTTCTTTAAGCATTAAGACATGTTTCCAATCAATGGCCAAAAGAACTTAAAGGACAAAGATAAACCAATTCATTACGGGTTAAGACTTGCTTCCAATCATTGGCCAAAAAGAACATAAAAGACGAAGAGAAACCAATTCATTAAGGTTTAAGATTTTTTTTTCCAATCAAGGGCTAAAATAACTTTAAGAACAAAGAGAAACCAATTTGTTACGGATTAAGACTTGCTTCCAAGCAATGGCCAAAAGAACCTAATAGGCAAAGTGAAACCAATTTGTTAAGGATTAAGACTTGTTTCCAATCAAAGGCCAAAAGAACATAAAGGATGTAACATCCTCAATTTCATGCCATGCTAAATTACCTCAGTAACCCTGAGTAATTAGGCACTTAATGAGAAATTATGAGATTAAGGCTTAATTAACGGGTTGACTCGGGTGAGAGGAGTCAAGAGAATGCTTAATCGAGATTAGATAATCTCTAATTAAGCGAGTCAGAGCCTTTATAGCTTAATTAAGCACTAATCGCCCTTAATTAACTAACTCAAATTTAATTAAGATTAATTAAGCTTAATCGTAAGATTAATTTTTGTTAATTGTGTTCTTGTGTGTTAATCACTAATCCTTGCTTAATCACCTTAATTAAGTTGTATGAGCACTTAATCACATGATTAAATTCAAATTTAGTCAACTAGATAATAAAGTAGAGAGTGATGTCATAAAAGCAAAAAGCATTAGACAAGACTACTTTATGTAAGAGTTTGACCATGCTTTGTCTCCCTATCATCCCATTTGTCCTCTTAAACCTTAATTAACACAAAATTAAGAAAATATCTCCCTCCTCCCCTTTGGATAAGTGGACGCCACTTTCTCTCTCATTCTCCCTCATCCATTTTCATTTTCACTCATCCTATTCTCTCTCTTCAAGCCAAATTCTCTAACTTCTCTCTAAACACTTCTTCATCTTCTTCATCTTCCTCTTCCTTTCTCCACCACCACTATCCTAAACCACTCACTTAGCCCTTCAAATACCTCATCTTTGGGTCTTTGGAGACAAGATCAAAACATTACAACCTCCATTTCCACAAGATCTCAAGAGCTTCTCCTTCCTTCTTGCAAAACCGCCACCATCATCATCAAGAGGAGTCATCATCTTCTTCTTCCTCCTCTCTTGTTTTAGCGCCATCTTCAAGAAAGGTAGTGATCTTCATCTTTTTCATTTTGTTCACTCAAGAAAGCTTGGAGCTTGGTTTTTTCATGACCAAGATTTCTAAGTGAAAGCTTGAGAAGATCCTTCATGCTCTCCAAGAGCCAAAGTTTTCATTTTTAGTAAAATGTGTTCTTAAGTTTCCTCTTTTGGAAAAATATGTTCTTATTGCTCTCTTGTTTAAAGTTGTTCCTTTCTTTTTATGATGAGTGAATGATTAGAAAAGCTTCACCTTTTTATGTTTTCATGATTTGATAAGACTATGAACATTCTAAAAGCTTTAAACTTTAAAAAGTTTGCTTCTTGATGCACAAAAAGTGGCGCAAGTTTTAGTGCCATCAT
Organism: Pterocarpus macrocarpus; assembly: GCA_031439585.1. Taxonomy (NCBI): domain Eukaryota; kingdom Viridiplantae; phylum Streptophyta; class Magnoliopsida; order Fabales; family Fabaceae; genus Pterocarpus; species Pterocarpus macrocarpus. The sequence goes on along the minus strand of CM062522.1, from coordinate 36,672,369 downwards.
AAAGTCTTCTTTTGTTTTATTTTGAAGACAAAGATACATGAAGAAGTCTAAGCTTTTTAGAAGAACAAGCCTTTTTGAGTTATGAAATGATATCTTGTTACTTTATGTCTTAGAAAATCCAAACTTTAAGAAAAGACCTTTCATAAAGTTTCAAACTTTAATCAAGAATGAAATCTTTAAGTCATGAAAGGGTTGTTTTGTAACATTTAATTCATAAAGTTTTGATCTTGAACCAAAACAATGTAAAAAGGTGTTAACTTTTATAAAGAACAAGACTTTTTATTCAAAAAGCTAGCAACTTGTATCATTATTTCATAAAGATCCAATCTTAAGATAAGAGCTTAATGTCAAAGGCACTTACTTTCATAAAGAATAAGACTTTATGACTACTTTATAAAGAATGACAACTTTAATAATGTTTAAGGCAAAACCTTGGTATGTTATTAGTAAAAGTTTAAAACTTTGTAACTTGAATAAGTTAAAAGTCACCCTTGGTGATTAGTGAACATTGGTGTTATTGGGTTCATGATGTGGTTAAGCGCTGTCATGACCCAAGGATTAGAGGGATCCCGAACTCCTTGGGAACAGAAGTATGATTAGGGCCTCTGAGCATACCATGAACCTAGGAATCGCTAAGTACACTATCCCAAGGAAAGGAAACAATCACTCAACTTAATTAATTTGAACAAGTGTTCCATAAGACATATGCTTAAGTAAAGAATACTTCCATACAAGGACTAAGTAACTAAAAGACTACAAACACATATCCTAACTATGTGATTCTCTCATGGGTAACCACGAGAAATCATATGATGATTCATAATATTCTTCGCAAAGAAAGACACAACTATAAACCCCTTTAGGGTATGAATGGGTGATGCCATTCGGCATAATGAATGATGAGTTTGATTGAGCTTTGTTTCATGATTGAATGATGAGTGTGATGATATGATATAGATATGATGAACTGTTGGTTGAAAGTGTATGATTGGCATTTTGGGGAAACTCCGGTCTAGCCGTTATGCTGCCGGATTTCTGTTAGAATTATGGACTTAGTCATATCATTGCATGTGTCTAGTCAAAGAAGTATTATGCATGTAAAGTATAATGATAAGCAAAGAATTAATATAACATGACCCTTCAATCACTTCGATAAGGGAAGTGAGAGACGGCGATCCACAAAGACTCAAGGAACCTCTATGAGGGAAGCAAGGGTGACATGGAGGACCCTCCAACTTAGAGGTAACCAATATCGGCTTAGTCTGATTTGGTTAGTACTGCATGATGACGATCACGGAATGAGCTCATGTCCAAAAGCAATTTATTTCAAAGGAAAGCAAAGAATGCTAAGCACGTGCTAAAAATGAAAGTAAAGTCAAAAGCATAACCATGGTTAAGTCTATGATGATGCATGTCCTTGCATGTACTTATGTTGCCCATTTGCATTATGAATGTTTACTCTATCTTTCAGTATGTATGTTAGATTATGATGATGTAGTTATGATGTTAAGTTTAAAAGCAACCCGCTTCGGAGTTTAAGTTTTCAAAATCCTTAAAATTGAACGTATATCTATCCACTGCTTTTATAATTAAACCCGAAGTGGCTGGGACGATGACGATGACACTATGTTGTCTAGTCACGATCCTACTGAGAAATTTAGTATTTCTCACTCCTACGTTTCCATGTCATCTTCAGAGGATGCCGGCGTCGGGCACGGTGGTGATCTTCATTGAGTTTCCGGTGATGCATTGGCACTTCGACCCGGTGCTGAATGCATCTGTGCTGACTGCTCAGGCAACGATGCAGGTCTACATGTTCCATAGCCGCCAGTTCCGTGCACCCGTGACGAGTCCATTTTTCCGCCCTCATGAGCCGTTCGAGGACATCACTATGGATGACGTTCGCTCGCCCTTTCATCCTCTGAGGTACCCCACTGATGGAGATTCCGATTTAGAAACCCGCCTGACACCGACAGTTTCGTTGGATTCAGATCCTTTGGAGCCTTTTCATTCGAGCTATCATGTGGAGACGGACCCGTCTAAGCCTTCCTACTCGTCTGTGATCCGTCTGTCATCCGACTCATCTTCTTCTTCTGCAGCCCCTCGTCACACACCACCCCCAGTTCGCAGTCGTAGGTTCATTTGTACTCGTGCCGTGCCTCGTGGGCGTGGCCGTGCTCGAGGAGGAAGACGTGGTGATATTCCTCCCGGTGGGTTCAGGAATGGCTACCTTCCGCCAGATGAGTGAGATGTGGACTTACATGCGGAGCCGAGCATGAGGATAGCCCCTTTTGGTTGTAGCTAGGGTTATCATTTTTCTTGTGGCATGTATGGGTGTACGGGATTGTTTATGTATTTTCTTTTATCATGTATTTCGTTAGGTTATTTTGTAGGGCCGACAATAGGTATCGAACCCATTGCTATCATTGTGTATGACTGCTGCTATTACTACTACTACATTGACTATGCGATGGCTATGGAATGAATGTTATCTTCATCTAAGATTGTGGTTATTCTTATGATCTCTATGTATGTTAAATACGATGTATTTATGGGATAGCGACGTTTGTATTACATGCTCACGATGCGCTCATGGCTCTCGATTTCAAAAACGATCTACTTGTTTTATAAAAAAAAAATTTACCCCTATTTTTCTTTAAAAAGTAATTTCTAAAAGGTAATATTAGTTCCGCAAGCAAAAGTAACAACTAATAATTCCACAATATGACTTAAGCATAGAATGGAAGTATTAGGGTGTTACATTTTGGTATCAGACCAGTTCGTCCTTGAAGAGCCTGGGGATGGACTGACTATGCTTCTAAGCATACGTGTTAGTTGAGTTATGCTTTGAGTCTCGTTTGTATGATGAGACGTAGGAGTTAGATGTGCATGATCGTCTATTCTGAATGTGGTTAGTTGCTGGTTCAATCAACATAAATGTTGAGCCTAATCAACTCAATGTCTTCTGTTTTGTGTACCAGGAACTAATGGCTTCAGGAAGACGTGGTAGGCCTCATAACGAGCTGGAAGGTCCCGAGGAAGTCATGGGGATGCTCCGTGAAATGGCTACTGCCATGAGGGAGTAGGCTGCTGCTGCCCATCGCATGATGGAGCGAATGGAGCAAAGGGATAAGGAGAATCCTGAAGGGCACAATGGAGGAGTTGAGGTAGATCTTGAATACCTCAAGTTTGCTGAGTTCCAGAAGGCAAACCTGCCGAGTTTCAGAGGAACGTACAACCCCGATCGAGCTGATGAATGGATCAAGGCCATTGAAAAGATTTTTTATGGTGTTGGCTTGTACTGAGGAGCAAAATGTAGCCTTTGCTACCTATATGTTGGAAGTTGATGCCGAGTTTTGGTGGGTAGGCACAAAGAGGCTTTTGGGAGGAACCCAAACCCACATCACTTGGGAGGTTTTCAAGACGCACTTTTATGAGAAGTATTTTCCCGCATCCGTGAGGAATGTAACACCCTACTAATTTAATGTTATGCTTAAGTCATAGCATGAAATTAGATAGTTGTGTTATCGTGTTCACATTCTGCTTAAATTTCGTGATTAGTATCACAAAACAGTCAAAACGGCGCGTTGTCATGTAATAGACGTGAATAGCATTATAAAACGTAATAAATTTTAATATAACATAACAGAAAAGATACGAATAAGTGATATATTCTCAGCTGTATACATACATATGTAGGTCAGAAGCCAACGCTTCAATCTCTATGTCTATATTAAAAACAGATGAAACAAAGGAACAGCAAAATTCCTATTGCTAAAAAGCAGAGGCAGAAATGGCAGAAGCAGGCCATGTTCAACAAGCCGAACTTGGAGTAACAGTGAAGCTGCAAATCCGGGATCTCAACGAAGAGGGTGGCCGTGGAGTCCATCGCCAGCGTCTGAGAATGATGCGGAAAATATAGAAAGAGGTGAGAATTTCAAGAAATTCTCAGTAGGGTTGCGTTTAGTAATTATCTGACGTCACATGCATTCTCAGTTGCCTCAGTTTTATTTAATTATAAAAAAACATGTGTTCAAGCTAGTTATCCGTTTTATTGAGTTTAAGGAAAAGTCTAATCCGAGGCAAGGTTCAGTTTTACTTTAGTGGACATAGGAAACAGAATAACTCACTAATAAGATTCCACAGAATAGTAAACAGTATAAATAAATAAATAAACAGCAGTAAATGAACTTAATAGACACTGCATTCATCTTGATATAATTATTTCATGTAACCATGCATTCATGCAATCATGCAAACTTAATCATGAATCTTTCTTCGCAAGACTTTCCATTACTTTTCATCTTTTTCCATCTCTTGGTCCCCTGGGAGTTCTTGGCCATTTAGACTCCTAGGTAATAGTCTACTTTTCAGGATCGAGCTCGTTCCTATACAAGAATGCCGAGTTTACTTTCCCTGACCTTCCCACCGATTTATTCCCCTTAACTTCTTATCCGGGGCTGGCTCAAGTAGCATGAAACTTTCATAGTAACATAATTCTTATCATAACTTTCATAGCTTTTCTTGAAATTGCATATGCATCAACATGAAATTCATAACTTATGCAAGGGTCTACCGAAATTTTGGCAGCATAACGGAACGAGTCCGCTTTCCCATGAATAGTGCCAGTACATCAGAACATCATTTTATTATAAAGATCATAACATTACACACATATATCAATATTGAATTCATAATAACCTTAAACTCATCAAGGCAGAGTTTCTGCCTCAGCATAGTCAACCAGCCCGGTTTTTATAACTCAAGCCATAATTCCTATTTAATTCCTTTGGACCTCAAATTTGGATATGTTAAAGTGTTATGTGTCTAGTTTCTAACCTTTTTGGTCCCATCTAATTTTGATATCTATAGCTCAAGATATTTAGAGTTTATCCCGGCCTGCCTAGTGGCTAGCCAGAATCAGACACCTAAAAGTAAAAATCCACTAAAAATAAAAAACTGATTCAAATCACACAAAATTGGTCTCATATTAAAGATAACAGGTCAAAGTTTCATTTACAAAAATTTGTATTCCAATTGACTTAGTAGAGCTCGAGTTATATGCCCCGAATTCTAACCTTCCTAAACTACCCAATTCTGACCCGGTTTGGACATAGGACAACTTTCTTGGATCACTGGGAGCAACTGGGACCTTATCTAATTCTAAGATTTTTATGAGACATTCTCCTATGTGTAAGATTTCTAACAAAGTTAGTTGCACTCATTTTCAAGTAGTATAGGGCGAGTTCTACCCTGAACAACCTAGTCTGCCCAGAATCAGAGTCAAAACCCTAGGTTGAAATTCAAAAAATCATACCTCTCTCGATACTGATCCAAAAGCCTTATATGATATATGTATGGAAAGCCATAGATGTATAGTTTCATTTAAAATTGGTTTCATCAAATTTAATCAGCTATAGGTGGAGCCGTACACTCCGCCGTACGGACTGCCGAGGGGTTTTGGGTTCTCCAACTCTCCATCTCTTCCTATTTTCATTCTTTCTTGCTTCTAATTCGGTTTTAACCAAACAAAAGGCCCAAAACCAATCACATATCATCATAATCATTCATTTAACATATCAAATAGTGAAAATAATCCAAGCTCAGCCAGCCAAGACCACAGAAATGATGCAAGAATAAAACCCCTACCTTTGTTCTAAGTGATTTTGCTGAATTTTTGAAGGCTTGGATGAGCAAAGCTTGATTAGGCTTGATGTTTGGCTGGAGTTATGTGAGTAAAGAAGAGAAGAAGAGGGCTAGGGCAGAGGAGAAGAAGGCGCAATCTGAATGGGAGAAGAAGAGGAGGAAAAATCTGGTTGAAGAGGTATAAATAGGTGGCTTCTTGGCTTGTGATTGGTTAGATTTACATGGCTGAAATTCAGCCAAGACTCTCCATGTATTGTGGCCCTTGTTGCACCACTTTTATGTGGCAAAGTGGCTGAGTAATCAGCCTTAGGTTCTAGGGTTTAAAGCTTGTAATTCCATTGGTTCGATTCCGACAGTTTCAAATACTGTAAACTTACCGATTTCCTTTAAATTGGTAAATCGGTTTCGTGAAAATTCTTATGAAATCTTCTATATTTCTAACCTAATTCCCTCATATCTAAACTCAAGTAATTGCTAATCAATTGATTCTAAATAATTATTGAACCGAATTTTAATTAATTTCAATTATTCGATAAAAATCGAACAATTGAACGGAAAACGATAAAAGAATTTCGGTGGATGTTACATTACCACCCTCCTTAAAAAAATTTTGTCCTCAAAATTTAGTACCTGAAAATAGTTCAGGATACTCTTTCCTCATATCTGATTCCAGCTCCCAAGTGTAGTCTTCAGCATCTGCTTTTCCCCATGCTACCTTTACTAGCTGTACAGTTTTGTTCCGAAGTTGTCTGGTACTTCTGTCTACGATTCGTGTGAGTTGTAAGCAAAAAGAAAGGTCCTCCTTTAACTGTATTGATTCGGGCTCCAGGAAGTGTGTAGGGTCAGGTTGATATTTTCTGAGTTGGGAGACATGAAAAATGTCATGGAGGTTTTATAGATGTGGAGGCAAAGTGACTCGGTATGCAACTGATCCGATTCGCTTCAAGATTTGGAATAGACCAATAAAGCGAGGATTTAGCTTCTTGACTTTGACTGCTCTACCAATCCCTGTTGTAGGAGTAACCTTCAGAAATACATGGTCTCCTTCCTGAAATTCTGAGGTTTTCTCCGGGTATCCGTATAACTCTTCTGGCGGCTCTGAGCGGCAAGCATCTTGCTCCGTATTTTCTTGATCTGCTCGGTGGTCTGCTCGACTAAATCAGGCCCCAGTAGAGTTGATTTTCCTGCCTCATACCAACACAAGGGAGATGGGCACTTTCGTCCATATAATGCTTCGTAAGAAGCCATGCTGATACTAGCGTGATAACTATTGTTGTATGCGAATTCGGCCAATGGTAAGTATGAATCCCGATTTCCGTGTTGCTCCAGTATATAAGCTCGTAGCATATCTTCCAAGGTTTGAATCGTCCTTTCAGTTTGGCCATCTGTTTGCGGGTGATACACAGTGCTTAAACACAACTTCGCACTGAATGCCTTCTGTAAAGCTCCCCAAAATCGTGAGGTAAACCTCGGGTCTCGATCCGAGATAATAGTTGAAGGGGTACCATGTAGCCTGATAATTTCTTGAATATACAGTTGCGCCAATTTCTCCAACGGGTAATTTGCTTGGATGGGTAGGAAATGAGCAGATTTGGTTAACCTATCCACAATGACCCATATGGCATCATATCCCGTTGACGTCCTTGGTAACCCTATTACAACATCCATGGAGATACTCTCCTACTTCCACTCAGGGATTTCTAAGGGTTGCAACATCCCAGAAGGTTTCTGATGTTCTGCTTTCACTTTCTGACAAGTCAAGCATCTACCCACGAAGTTTACTACATCTGATTTCATACCCGGCCACCAAAACATTTGCTTGAGGTCTTGATACATCTTGGTTATGCCAGGATGTACAGCGAATTCACCTTTATGGGCTTCTTCTAAAATTCTTCTTCGGAGATCGTTCCTTTCGGGAACACATACTCTGTCGTGACACCGCCAAATGCCCTCTTTATCTTGGGCAAAACCTGTTAATCTCCCCGATTGTACGAGATTAATCGTATGTTGAAAATTAGCATCCTGCTGCTATGCCTGCCGAATCTGGTCTTTAAAGCCACTGGTTATCCTGATTTGGTGTAACTGAAGGGTCTTGGGAGTTGCAAGGGTTCCCAAATTAAGATTTCGGAAGCTTTCAATGAGCTTTGTCTCTTTAATCATTATCCAGGCTATGGTCAATGATTTCCTGCTCAACGCATCCGCCACAATGTTCGCCTTACCTGGGTGGTATTTTAATTCAAATTCGTAGTCTTTAAGGAGTTCCATTCATCTCTGCTGCCTCATGTTTAATTCCTTCTGATCAAAGAGATACTTCAAACTCTTATGATCAGAAAAGACCTCGAACCTCACTCCGTACAGGTGATGTCTCCATAACTTCAACGCAAATACTACTGCTGCTAATTTGAGATCGTGCATAGGATAGTTCCTTTCGTGTGGTTTTAATTACCTGGAGGCATACGCGACCACCTTTCCGGTTTGCATCAACACGCACCCTAACCCTTGTTTGGAAGCATCACAATAGACCTCAAATGGTCTATGAGGGTCTGGCAAGGCTAACACTGGTGTCGTAGTCAACCTCTTCTTCAAATCTTGAAAATTCTGTTCGTACTCTGGCATCCACTCAAATGGGACATTCTTTCTGGTTAGCTTGGTCAAGGGCAAGGCCATTCGCGAAAAATCCTTAACGAATTGCCTGTAATATCCAGCTAAGCCTAGAAAACTCCTGACTTCGAGATCGCGGGTCAGCCTTTCCTGGGCTTTAGAACTGCTTCTACTTTGCTGGGGTCTACAGAGATTCCTCCAGATGACACTACGTGGCCAAGAAATTTTACCTCCTTCATCCAAAATTTGCATTTGGATAATTTAGCATAGAGTTTCTTTTCTCTTAAAATTTGCAGGACTAACCGCAAGTGTTCCCCATGCTCTTGCTCCGTCTCCGAGTAGACAAGTATATTATCGATGAAGACCACTACAAACTTGTCTAGATATGGACGGAATATTCGATTCATGTAATCCATGAATACTGCTGGAGCGTTCATCAATCCGAACGACATCACGGTATACTCATAGTGCCCGTAACGAGTTCGAAAAGTTGTCTTAGGGATATCTTGTTCCCGAACTCGAATTTGGTAGTATCCAGAACGCAAGTCAATCTTGGAAAATATCGTTGCACCTTGTAGTTGGTCCATGAGATCGTCAATCCTTGGCAGAGGATATTTATTCTTAATGGTCACTTTGTTCAACTGCCTATAATCCACGCATAAGCGCATGCTTCCATCTTTCTTTTTGACCAACAAGACCAGAGCTCCCCATGGCGACGCGCTTGGCCGTATGAATCCTTTTTCTAAAAGCTCTTCAATCTGTCTTTTTAGTTCCGTTAGCTCCATAGGTGACATTTGATATGGAGCTATAGATATTGGTCCCGCACCTGGAACCAACTCAATGGTAAACTCAATCTCTCTCTCCGGGGGAAATTCAGGAATATTCTCTGGAAAAACATCCGGATACTCCTTAACAACCGGGATCTTTTCTAATTCCTGCTCAGTTTCTGCCACATTGGCTGACAAGAGAATATATCCTTGATTCTTTTACCCTAAAGAGTTCAGATAGAAGAGTGTTGCGGTTTGGGATTCAGAAAGTGAGACAGAGGGGAGTACCATGTCTTATCAGAGCAATTGAGTACGACTCGATTGGCAGAAACCCAATCCATGCCCAGAATTACATCAAGACCAGATAGGGGGAGACAAATCAAATCGGCGGCAAAGGTCCTATCCTCAATTCGAAGAGGAACATTGATACATATTTGACTAGTTCTAACAGGCCCATTAGTAGGAGTAGAAACCAATAGATCATACGGTAATTCAGAAATTGGCAATCGCAAAGCAGCTACACAGCTATGAGAAATAAACGAATGTGAAGCACCCGAATCATAGAGTACAGTTAGAGTCTCACCGTCCACGTCACAGGTGCCTTGGATTAGTCCTTCCGACTAGTTAGCTTCTTCCACGCTCATTGTAAAGACCCGTCCTTGTCGTTGGGGTCGAGGCGGCTATGATGGATTCCTGGCTGGACACTCATAAATTTTGTGGCCTAACTTGCCATATCCGTAGCAGACATTCTGGCCTGCCAGACACGGCTGATCGCCATAATTCTTACTGCATTTTGTGCAAGTTGGATTTGGAAAACGCCTTTGGGGCTACTTGCCTTTGTTGCCTGCCGGCGGAAATCTCCGCTGTTGTTGCACATTGGGCTTGAATCTTGGGCCCTGTGGGCTAACCCCCTCTTGAATTCACCATCAGATGCCTTGGCTGCAGTTAATTTCAGGTTGCAATCCTCCACAATCGGCATTTATTCACCAGCATGGGGAAATCTCTGATCTCCATTGGCCTATTGCTGTAAGAATGTCTTCTCGTAACCCTCCTTCAAATTTGATGCACTTCCAAGCTTCATCCGGGTTCCTCTGGTAAATCATGGAAAATTTGCACAACTCTTCGAACTTAGCAATGTATTCAGACATCGTCCGGTTTCCCTAATGAAGCTGCAAAAACTCAAGTTCCTTGGCATTTCGGATGGAAGCCGGAAAGTATTTCTGGTAAAATACATCCTTAAACATCGCCCAGGTGACCACCGTCTGAGATTCTTCGAACAATCTTCGTATGCCGTTCCACCAAAACTCGGCGTCTGCTTCGAGCATGTAAGTGGTGAAGGTCACCTTTTGATGATCCGAATAGTTCAGAAAGAGAAAATCTTCTCCATGGCTTTGATCCATTCGTCATCTTTATCAGGATCATACGCCCCTCGGAAACTTGGCGGATTTACCTTTCTAAACTCAGCAAACTTGAGATAGTCCAGGTTGACTCCTAGGCCGTGAGGGTTCCCTCCATAGCTTGCCCCAGGTCGTCTGCCTAGCTAATCCATCATTTGATGAGCCACCACGGCTTGCTCCCTCATCGCATGGGCCATTTCACACATTGTGGCCATAAAATTAGTCGAGTCCCCTGGAGCAGGTTCCGCACGTGGTCTGCCTCGCCTTCCGGAAGCCATTAAGTTCCGAGCACACCAAACAAAAGTTATTGAGTTGATCAGGCTCAATACTAAGTCTAATGTGCTAGTAAATAACAGCTCACACGGTCAGGCACTTCATACACATGCACAATTATATCTCAACCATACAAGCACGATCTGGTGCATATTATCAGCTAAAAAGTACAGAATATGCGCGAAGCATAGTCTGTCCAATCCTCAGGCCTTAGCTAGGACGAACTGCTCTGATACCAAAAATGTAACACCCTAATAATTTAATGTTATGCTTAAGTCATAGCATGAAATTAGGTAGTCTATGTTACCGTGTTCACATTCTGCTTAAATTTCGTGATTAGTATCACAAAACAGTCAAAACGGCACGCTTTCATGTAATAGACGTGAATAGCATTATAAAATGTAATAAATTTTAATATAACATAACAGAAAAGATACGAATAAGTGATATATTCTCAGCTGTATACGTACATATGTAGGTCAGAAGCCAACGCTTCAGTCTATATGTCTATATTAAAAACAGATGAAACAAAGGAATAGCAAAATTCCTATTGCTAAAAAGCAGAGGCAGAAATGGCAAAAGCAGGCCATGTTCAACAAGCCCAACTCCGAGTAACGGTGAAGCTACAAATCTGGGATCTCAACGAAGAGGGTGGTCGTAGAGTCCATCGCCAGCGTCTGAGAATGATGCGGAAAATATAGAAAGAGGTGAGAATTTCAAGAAATTCTCAGTAGGGTTGCGTTTAGTGGTTATTTGACGTCACATGCATTCTCAGTTGTCTCAGTTTTATTTAATTATAAAAAAACATGTGTTCAAGCTAGTTATCCATTTTATTGAGTTTAAGGAAAAGTCTGGTCCGAGGCAAGGTTCAGTTTTACTTTAGTGGACATAGGAAACAGAATAACTAACTAATAAGATTCCACAGAATAGTAAACAATATAAATAAATAAATAAACAGCAGTAAATGAACTTAATAGACACTGCATTCATCTTGACATAATTATTTCATGTAACCATGCATTCATGCAATCATGCAAACTTAATCATGAATCTTTCTTCGCTAGACTTTCCATTACTTTTCATCTTTTTCCATCTCTTGGTCCCCTGGGAGTTCTTGGCCATTTAGACTCCTGGGTAATAGTCTGCTTTTCAGGATCGAGCTCGTTCCTATACAGAAATGCCGGGTTTAATTTCCCCGACCTTCCCACCGATCTATTCCCCTTAACTTCTTATCCGAGGCTGGCTCAAGTAGCATGAAACTTTCATAGTAACATAATTCTTATCATAACTTTCACAGCTTTTCTTGAAATTGCATATGCATCAACATGAAATTCATAACTTATGCAAGGGTCTACCGAAATTTCGGTAGCATAACGGAACGAGTCCGCTTTCCCATGAATAGTGCCAGTACATCAAAACATCATTTTATTATAAAGATCACAACATTACACACATATATCAATATTGAATTCATAATAACCTTAAACTCATCAAGGCAGAGTTTCTGCCTCAGCATAGTCAACCAGCCTGGTTTTTATAACTCAAGCCATAATTCCTATTTAACTCTTTTGGACCTCAAATTTGGGTATGTTAAAGTTTTATGTGTCTAGTTTCTAACCATTTTGGTCCCATCTAAATTCGATATCTATAGCTCAAGATATTTAGAATTTATCCCGGCCTACCACAGAATCATACACCTAAAAGTAAAAATCCACTAAAAATCGAAAACTGATTCAAATCACACAAAATTGGACTTATATTAAAGCTAACAGGGCAAAGTTTCATTTATAAAAATTTCCATTGAAATTGACTTAGTAGGACTCGAGTTATAAGCCCCAAATTCTAACCTTCCTAAACTGCCCAGTTCTGACCTAGTTTGGACATAGGGCAATTTTCTTGGATCACTGGGAGCAACTGGGACCTTATCTAGTTTTGAAATTTTTATGAGCCATTCTAATATGTGTAAGCTTTCTAAAAAAGTTTGTTTCACTCATTTTCAAGTGGTATAGGGAGAGTTCTACCCTGAAAAACCCAGTCCGCCCAGAATTAGAGTCAAAACCCTAGGTCGAAATTCAAAAAATTATATCTCTCTCAATATTAATTCAAAAGCCTTATATGATATATGTATGGAAAACCCTGGATGTCTTGTTTCATTTAAAATTGGTTTCATCAAATTTAATCGGCTGTATATAGAGCCGTACCCTCCGCCGTACAGACTGCCGAGGGGTTTTGGGTTCTCCAGCTCTCCATCTCTTCCTATTTTCATTCTTTCTTGCTTCTAATTCGGTTTTAACCAAACAAACAGCCCAAAACCAATCACATATCATCATAATAATTCATTTAACACATCAAAGATTGTGAAAATAATCCAAGCTCAGCCAGCCAAGACCACAGAAATGATGCAAGAATAAAACCCCTACCTTTGTTCTAAGTGATTTTGCTGAATTTTTGAAGGCTTGGATGAGCAAAGCTTGATTAGGCTTGATGTTTGGCTGGAGTTATGTGAGTAAAGAAGAGGGCTAGGGCAGAGGAGAAGAAGGCGCAATCTGAATGGGCGAAGAAGGGGAGGAAAAATCTGGTTGAAGAGGTATAAATAGGTGGCTTCTTGGCTTGTGATTGGTTGGATTTGCATGGCTGAAATTCAGCCAAGACTCTCCATGTATTGTGACCCTTGTTGCGCCACTTTTATGTGGCAAAGTGGTTGAGTAATCAGCCTTAGGTTCTAGGGCTTAAAGCTTGTAATTCCATTGGTTCGGTTCCGACAGTTTCAAATACCGTAAACTTACCGATTTCCTTTAAATCGGTAAATCGGTTTCGTGAAAATTCTTATGAAATCTTCTATATTTCTAACTTAATTCCCTTATATCTAAACTCAAGTAATTGCTAATCAATTGATTCTAAATAATTATTTAAGCGAATTTTAATTAATTTCAATTATTCGATAAAAATCGAACAATTGAACGACAAACGATAAAAGAATTTCGGTGGATGTTACAAGGAATGCAAAAGAGCTGGAGTTCATGAGTCTGCGTTAAGGGACCATGAATGTTGCCGAGTACACGGCCAAGTTTGAGGAGCTATGCAAGTTCTCGACAATTTATCAAGGGAACCCGGATGAGTGCTGGAAATGTGTGAAGTTTGAAGGGGGATTGCATGAGGAGATATTGGCATCTGTAGGACCCATGGAGATCCGTGACTATGCTGCACTCGTCAACAAGTGCCGATTGGTGGAGGATTGCAACCGCAAGCTATCTGTGGCTAGGTCCGAAGCCTACAAGAAGAAGATAGCACCGCAAGGGCAGAAGTTCAAGCCCTAACCCCCGAGGAGACCATTTCAAGGTGGAGGTTTCAGAGGAAAGCAACCCCAGAAGCCTACTGGGAATCCACCCAAGCCGGCGAATGGTCAAGCTTGCCCTAAGTGTGGCAAACATCATGGAGGACGCCCTTGTTTAGCTGGCCAGAATGCTTGTTTCCGATACGAAAAGCCTGGACATATGGCTAGAGACTACACTGTCAAGCTGCTGTCCCCTACCAACAAGCCCCAACACCAAGGAAGGGTCTTTGCCCTTAATGCTGAGGAGGCCACTCAGTCCGACGATTTGATCCAAGGTAAGTGCGAGGTTAATAGTAGGACCTTAACTGTGCTGTATGATTCTGGAGCTACACACTCCTTTATTTCTCATGATTGTGTAGATTGATTAGGATTGTCTATGTCCGAATTGCCTTATATGTTAATTGTTTCTACTCCTGCTGGGAAACCAGTTAAGACTTGTCATTGTTGCTTGAGTTGTCGATTCCAAATTGATAGTAGGTCTTTCGTAGCGAATTCGATTTGCTTGCCTTTGTCTGGTTTGGATTTGATTCTGGGCATGGATTGGCATTCGGCTAACCATGCTATGATAAATTGCTCTGAAAAATCCATTGTTCTTCCCCCTATACCTGTTAAGCCTGTGGAGCCTGTTAGTTTGTTTTTGAACTCTATTAAGGTAGGAAGTAGTGAGTTGGATGATCAGGGATATATTCTTCTTATGGCAAGTGAAGTGGAACTCGAGCAGGTATTGTATGAGATCCCCGTAGTCAAGGAATAGCCCGATGTGTTTCTTGATGACATACCCGAGTTTCCCCCGGAGAAGGAAATCGAGTCTTCTATAGAGTTGGTGCCGGGTACTGAGCCAATCTCTATAGCACCCTATAGGTTGTCGCCAGTGGAGTTGTCAGAGTTGAAAGGACAATTGGAAGAATTATTGGAGAAGAAGTTTGTAAGACCTAGTGCCTCAACTTGGGGAGCCCCGTATTAATTTTGAAAAAGAAGGATGGTAGTATGAGGCTATGTATGGATTATAGGCAATTAAACAAAGTGACTGTTAAAAACAAGTATCCCTTGCAGGATAGATGACCTCATGGACCAACTGCGAGGTGCAACTGTGTTCTCTAAGATTGATCTGAGGTCTAGGTATCATCAGATAAGGGCGAAGGAGGAGGATATACCCAAGACGGCTTTCAGGACAAGGTATGGGCATTATGAGTTTACGGTGATGTCGTTTGGATTGATTAATGCTCTTGCTGTTTTCATGGATTATATGAACAGGATCTTTAGACCCTATTTGGACAAGTTTGTAGTTGTTTTCATAGATGATATTCTCATTAATTCAAGAACGAAGGAGGAACATGAAGAACATTTGAGGGTTATGTTAAGGATCTTGAGGGAAAAGAAGCTTTATGCCAAACTATCTAAGTGTGAATTCTGGATGGAGGAAGTAAAGTTCTTAGGGCATGTGGTGTCACAAAGGGGTATTGCTGTGGACCCAAGTAAGGTTGAGGCGGTGATGAATTGGGAGAGGCCAACCTCAGTAACTGAGATACGGAGTTTCTTGGGTTTAGCCGGTTACTATCGCAGGTTTATAAAAGGGTTTTCCCAGATATCCTTACCCTTAACCAAGTTGACAAGGAAGGATGCCCTATTTGTATGGACAATGGACTGTGAGAAGAGCTTTCAAGAGCTAAAAGGTAAATTAACCTCAACCCCAGTATTAGTCTTGCCGGACCCTACTGAAGGTTTACTGTGAGCCTCTGGGAGAGGTTTGGGTTATGTCTTGATGCAGAATAGGAATGTGGTGGCTTATGCCTTTAGACAGTTAAAGCCTCACGAAGTGAACTACCCAACCCATGATTTGGAATTAGCAGTTGTAGTGTTTGCCCTGAAGATATGGAGGCATTATCTGTATGGTGTGAGATTCGAGATGTTCTCTGATCATAAGAGCTTGAAGTATCTCTTTGATCAAAAGGAGTTGAATATGAGGCAAAGGAGATGGATGGAGTTTCTGAAGGATTATGATTTTAGGTTGAACTATCATCCTGGGAAGGCCAATGTGGTGGCTGATGCATTAAGTTGGAAATCCTTGCATGCGTCATGGATGATGGTCAAGGAGGATGAGCTAGTATGAAGCTTTAGACACCTTAACCTTGGAGTTGTGTTGACCCCCCATAGTATAAGATTGAATCAGATTAGGGTGACGAGCGATTTCAAGAGTCAAATTGCTCAAGCCTAAGGTGAGGAAGAGGGGTTCTTGAAAACCCTGCCGTTGGTAAAAGAAGGAAAGTTGAAGGGTTTTGTGAAAGGTATAGATAGACTATGGAAATTTGAAGGAAGAGTATGTGTACCCGCAAGTGGTAACCTCCGAAGAAGGATTTTGGAGGAGGCTCATAAGAGCCATTTCACCATACACCCTAGTGTGACAAAGATGTATCAAGATGTTAAGAAGATGTTCTGGTGGCCAGGATTGAAGAGGGATGTTGCGGAGTTGGTAGGCAAGTGTTTAGTCTGCCAGAAAGTAAAGATTGAACACCAAAAACCCTCTGGTATGTTGCAATCATTGGAGATCCCAAAATGGAAATTGGAAAGCATCTCTATGGACTTCGTGATGGGTTTACCCAAAATGCAAGTTGGTTTCGATGCGATATGGGTAATTGTTGACAGATTAACCAAGTCTGCTCACTTTTTGCCCATTCGAGCTACTTATCCTTTGGAAAAGTTAGCCTAGTTGTATGTTCAAGAGATAGTAAGATTGCATGGTGTACCTTCAACCATAATCTCAGATAGGGACCCGAGGTTTACCTCTAGATTCTGGGGAGCTTTGCAAAAGGCATTTGGGACGAAGCTTTGCCTAAATACAGCTTATCACCCCTAGACAGATGGACAGTTAGAGAGGACTATTCAAACTTTGGAGGATATGCTGAGAGCTTGTGTGTTGGACAACCAAGGAAGTTGGGACAAATATCTACCTTTGATTGAGTTTGCCTATAACAATAGCCATCATGCAAGTATTGGTATGGCACCCTATGAAGCTTTGTATGGAAGGAAGTGTCAATCACCCCTGTGTTGGTGTGAACCAGGTGAGCAAAGCCTATTAGGACTTGTCTTGTGAGGCAGACCACTAAGCAAATAAGAAGGATTAGGGACAAAATTCTTACAGCTCAGAGCCGTCAAAAGAGTTATACGGATAAGAGGAGAAAGCCTCTAGAGTTCCAAGAAGGAGAATATGTGTTCCTGAAAATCACTCCTACGACCGGTATAGGTAGAGCCATGAAGGTAAAAAAGTTAAGCCCTCGTTTCCTTGGCCCTTTTCAAATTTTAAAACGTGTCGGGTCAGTTGCTTACCAAATAGCCTTACCTCCTAATTTGTCAAACCTTCACAATGTCTTCCATGTGTCTCAATTGAGAAAATACCACTCCGATCCTAGTCATCTACTTGAGCCTGAAAGCGTACAGTTAAGGGAGGAGCTAACTTTCAATCTACCGCCATCTCAGATCCTGGATCATGGGGCAAAATAGCTGAGGAGTAAGACGGTACCCTTGGTCAAGGTGGCTTGGGGTAGAGGGAATATGGAAGAATACACATGGGAGCTGGAGGCCGAAATAAAGAACAAATATCCGAATTTGTTTACAGGTAACGAATTTTGTGGGCAAAATTCTTTTTAAGGTGAGGAGAAATGTAACATCCTCAATTTCATGTCGTGCTAAATTATCTCAGTAATCCTGAGTAATTAGGCACTTAATGAGAAATTATGAGATTAAGTCTTAATTAAGGGGTTGACTCGGGTGAGAGGAGTCAAGAGAATGCTTAATCGAGATTAGATAATCTCTAATTAAGCGAGTCAGAGCCTTTATAGCTTAATTAAGCACTAATCGCCCTTAATTAGCTTACTCGAATTTAATTAAGGTTAATTAAGCTTAATCATAAGATTAATTTTTGTTAATCATGTTCTTGTGTGTTAATCACTAATCCTTGCTTAATCACCTTAATTAAGTTGTATGAGCACTTAATCACATGATTAAATTCAAATTTAGTCAACTAGACAATAAAGTAGAGAACGATGTCATAAAAGCAAAAAGCATTAGACAAGACTACTTTATGTAAGAGTTTGACCATGCTTTGTCTCCCTATCATCCCATTTGTCCCCTTAAACCTTAATTAACACAAAATTAAGAAAATATCTCCCTCCTCCCTTTGGATAAGTGGACGCCACTTTCTCTCTCATTCTCCCTCATCCATTTTCATTTTCACTCATCATATTCTCTCTCTTCAAGCTAAATTCTCCAACTTCTCTCCAAACACTTCTTCATCTTCTTCATCTTCCTCTTCCTTTCTCCACCACCACCACCCTAAACCACTCACTTAGCCCTTCAAAGACCTCATCTTTGGGTCTTTGGAGACAAGATCAAAACACTACAACCTCCATTTCCATAAGATATCAAGAGCTTCTCCTTCCTTCTTGCAAAACCGCCACCATCATCATCAGGAGGAGTCATCATCTTCTTCTTCCTCCTCTCTTGTTTTTGCGCCATCTTCAAGAAAGGTAGTGATCTTCATCTTTTTCATTTTGTTCACTCAAGAAAGCTTGGAGCTTGGTTCTTTCATGACCAAGATTTCTAAGTGAAAGCATGAGAAGATCCTTCATGCTCTTTAAGAGCCAAAGTTTTCATTTTTAGTAAAATGTGTTCTTAAATTTCCTCTTTTGGAAAAATGTGTTCTTGATGTTCTTCATGTGTTCTTAAGTTTCCTCTTTTGGAAAAATGTGTTCTTCTTCATGTGTTCTTAAGTTTCCTCTTTTGGAAAAATATGTTCTTGATGTTCTTTATGTGTTCTTAAGTTTCCTCTTTTGGAAAAATATGTTCTTATTGTTCTCTTGCTTAAAGTTGTTCCTTTCTTTTTATGATGAGTGAATGATTAGAAAAGCTTCACCTTTTTATATTTTCATGATTTGATAAGACTATGAACATTCTAAAAGCTTTAAACTTTAAAAAGTTTGCTTCTTGATGCACAAAAAGTGGCGCAAGTTTTTGTGCCATCATAAAGTCTTCTTTTGTTTTATTTTGAAGACAAAGATACATGAAGAAGTCTAAGCTTTTTAGAAGAGCAAGCCTTTTTGAGTTATGAAATGATATCTTGTTACTTTATGTCTTAGAAAATCCAGCCTTTAAGAAAAGACCTTTCATAAAGTTTCAAACTTTAATCAAGAATGAAATCTTTAAGTCATGAAAGGGTTGTTTTGTAACATTTAATTCATAAAGTTTTGATCTTGAACCAAAACAATGCAAAAAGGTGTTAACTTTTATAAAGAACAAGACTTTTTATTCAAAAAGCTAGTAACTTATATCATTATTTCATAAAGATCCAATCTTAAGATAAGAGCTTAATGTCAAAGGCACTTACTTTCATAAAGAATAAGATTTTATGACTACTTTATAAAGAATGACAACTTTAATAATGTTTAAGGCAAAACCTTGGTATGTTATTAGTAAAAGTTCAAAACTTTGTAACTTGAATAAGTTAAAGGTCACACTTGGTGATTAGTGAACATTGGTGTTATTGGGTTAATGATGTGGTTATGCATTGTCATAACCCAAGGATTAGAGGGATCTCGAACTCATTGGGAACAGAAGTATGATTAGGGCCTCTGAGCATACCATGAACCTAGGAATCGCTAAGTGCACTATCCCAAGGAAAGGAAACAATCACTCAACTTAATTAATTTGAACAAGTGTTCTATAAGACATGTGCTTAAGCAAAGAATACTTCCATACAAGGACTAAGTAATTAAAAGACTACAAACACATATCCTAACTATGTGATTCTCTCATGGGTAACCACGAGAAATCATATGATGATTCATAATATTCTTCGCAAAGAAAGACACAACTATAAGCCCCTTTAGGGTATGAATGGGTGATGCCATTCAGCATGATGAATGATGAGTTTGATTGAGCTTTGTTTCATGATTGAATGATGAGTGTGATGATATGATATAGATATGATGAACTGTTGGTTGAAAGTTTATGATTGGCATTTTGGGGAAGCTCCGGTCTAGCCGTTATGCTGCCCGATTTCCGTCAGAATTATGGACTTAGTCATATCATTGCATGTGTCTAGTCAAAGAAGTATTATGCATGTAAAGTATAATGATAAGCAAAGAATTAATGGGACATGACCCTTCAATCACTTCGGTAAGGGAAGTGAGAGACGACGATCCACAAAGACTCAAGGAACCTCTATGAGGGAGGCAAGGGTGACATGGAAGACCCTCTAACTTAGAGGTAACCAATATCGGCTTAGTCTGATTTGGTTAGATCACATGATCGACTGGCCACGGAATGAGCTCATGTCCAAAAGCAGTCTATTTCAAAGGAAAGTAAAGAATGTTAAGCACGTGCTAAAAATGAAAGTAAAGTCAAAAGCATAACCATGGTTAAGTCTATGATGATGTATGTCCTTGCATGTACTTATGTTGCCCATTTGCATTATGAATGTTTACTCTATCTTTCAGTATGTATGTTAGATTATGATGATGTAGTTATGATGCTAAGTTTAAAAGCAACCCGCTTCGGAGTTTAAGTTTTCAAAATCCTTAAAATTGAACGTATATCTGTCCACTGCTTTTATAATTAAACCCAAAGTGGCTGGGACGATGACGATGACACTATATTGTCTACTCGCGATCCTACTGAGAAATTTAGTATTTCTCACTCCTATATTTCCGTGTCGTCTTCAGAGGATGCCGGCGTCGGGCACGGTAGTGATCTTCATTGAGTTTCTAGTGATGCATTGGCACTTCGACCCAGTGCTGAATGCATCCTGGTCTTGACTCTCAGGCGATGCGAATCTACATGTTCCATAGCCGCCAGTTCCGTGAACCCGTGATGAGTCCGTTTTCCGCCCTCATGAGCCGTTCGAGGACATCACTATGGATAACGTTCGCCCGCCCTTTCATCCTCTGAAGTACCCCACTGATGGAGATTCTGATTCGGACACTCGCCTGACACCGACAGTTTCGTTGGATTCAAATCCTTCGGAGCCTTCTCATCCGAGCTATCATGTGGAGATGAACCCGTCTGAGCCTTCCTACCCGTCTGTGATCCGTCTGTCGTTTGACTCGTCTTCTTCTTCTACAACCCCTCGTCACACACCACCCCCGGTTGGCGGTCGCGGGTTCATTCGTACTTGTGCCGTGCCTCATGGGCGTGGCCGTGCTCGAGGAGGAGGATGTAGTGATATTCCTCCCGGTGGGTTCGGGAATGGCTACCTTTCGTCAGATGAGTGAGATGTGGACTTACATGAGGAGCCGAGCATGAGGATAGCCCCTTTTGGTTGTAGCTAGGGTTATCATTTTTCTTGTGGCATGTATGGGTGTACGGGATTGTTTGTGTATTTCCTTTTATTTCGTTAGGTTATTTTGTAGGGCCAACAGTAGGTATCGGACCTATTGCTATCATTGTGTATGACTGCTGCTATTACTACTACTACATTAACTATGCGATGGCTATGGAATGAATGTTATCTTCATCTAAGATTATGGTTATTCTTATGATTTCTATGTATGTTAAATGCAATGTATGTATGGGATAGCGACGTTTGTATTAAATGTTCACGATGCGCTCATGGTTCTCGATTTCAAAAACGGTTTAATTGTTTTATAAAAAAAAAAAATTTACCCCTATTTTTCTTTAAAAAGTAATTTCTAAAAGGTAATGTTAGTTCCGCGAGCAAAAGTAACGACTAATAATTCCACAATATGACTTAAGCATAGAATGGAACTATTAGGGTGTTACAAAGGACAAAGGGAAACCAATTTACTACGAATTCAGACTTCTTTCCAATCAATGGCCAAAAGAACTTAAAGTACAAAGAGAAAGCAACTCATTGCGGATAAAGACTTGCTTTCAATCAATGCCCAAAAGAACTTAAAGAACAAAGAGAAGCCAATTCATTACGGATTAAGACTTGTTTCCAATGAATGGCCAAAAGAACTTAATGGACAAAAAGAAATCAATTCCTTACGGATTAAGAGTTGCTTCCAATCAATTGCCAAAAGTACTTAAAGGACAAAGAGAAACCAATTCATTACGAATTAAGACATGCTTTCAATCAATGCCCAAAAGGACTTCAAGGACAAACAAAAACCAATTCATTGCAGATTAAGACTTGTTTGCAATCAAAAGCCAAAAAGAACTTAAAGGACAAAGAGAAACCAAATTATTACAGATTAAGAGTTACTTCCAATCAGTGGGCAAAATAACTTAATGGACAAAGTGAAACCAATTGCTTAAGGATTAAGACTTGTTTTTCATCAAAGGCCAAAAGAACTTAAAGGATAAAGAGAAACCAATTCATTTCGGATTAAGACTTGATTCCAATCAATCGCCAAAAGAAATTAAAGGACAATGAGAAAGCAATTCATTATGGATTAAGACTTACTTCCAAGCAATGACCAAAAGAAATTAAAAGACAAAGAGAAACTAATTCAGTACTGATTAAGACTTGCTTGCAATCAAAAGGCAAAAGAACTTAAAGGATAAAGGGAAACCAATTCGTTACAGATTAAGTCTTGCTTCCGATCCATGGCCAAAAGAACTTAAAAGACAAAGAGAAATCAATTCATTGAGGATTAAGACTTGTTTTCAATCAAGGGCCAAATGAACTGAAAGGACAAAGAGAAACCAATTCCTTAAGGATTAAGACATGTTTCCAATCATGGCCAAAAGAACTTAAAGGACAAAGAGAAACCAATTCATTACAGATTAAGGCTTGCTTGCAATCAAAAGGCAAAGGAACTTAAAGGACAAAGAGAAACCAATTCATTATAGATTAAGACTTGCTTCCAATCAATGGCCAAAAGTACTTAAAAGACAAAGAGAAACCAGTTCATTAAGGATTAAGGCTTGTTTCCAATCAAGGGCTAAAAGAAATTAAAGGACAAAGAGAAACTAAATTCTTTAAAGATTACGACATGTTTCCAATCAATGGCCAAAAATAACTTAAAAGACAAAGATAAACCAATTCATTTCGGATTAAGACTTGTTTCCAATCAACGGCCAAAAGAACTTAAAGGACAAAGATAAACCAATTCATTATGGATTAAGACTTGCTTCCAATCAATATCCAAAAGAACTTAATAGGCAAAGTGAAACCAATTTCTTAAGGATTAAGAGTTATTTCCAATCAAGGGCCAAAAGAACATAAACGACAAAAAGAAACCAATAGATTACGGATTAAGACTTGCTTCCAATCAATGGCCAAAAGAACTTGAAGTACAAAGAGAAATCAATTCATTACGGATTAAGACTTGCTTGCAATCAAAAGCCCAAAGATCTTAGAGGATAAGGAGAAACCAATTCATTACGAGTTAAGACTTGCTTCCAATCAATGTCCAAAAGATCTTAAAGGACAAAGAGAAACCAATTCATTAAGGATTAAGATTTGTTACCAATCAAGGGCCAAAAGAACTTAAAGGACAAAGAGAAACCAATTCATTATGGATTAAGACTCGCTTCCAATCAATGACCAAATTAACTTAATAGGCAAAGTGAAACCAATTCCTAAAGGATTAAGACTTGTTTCCAATCAATGGCCAAAAGAACAAAAAGGACAAAGAGAAACCAATTCATTACGGATTAAGACTTGCTTCCAATCAATGGCAAAAACATATTAAAGGACAAAGAAAAACTAATTCATTGCGGATTAAGACTTGCTTGCAACGAAAATTCCAAAAGAACTTAAAGGATAAGGATAAACCAATTCATTATAGATTAAGGCTTGCTTCCAATCAATGGCAAAAGAACATAATGGACAAAGAAAAACCAATTCCTTAAGGATTAAGACTTGTTTCTAATCAACGGCCAAAAGAACTTAACGGACAAAGAGAAACCAAATCATTACAGATTAAGACTTGCTTCCAATCAATGGCCAAAAGAACTTAAAGGATGAAGAGAAACCAATTTATTATGGATTAAGACTTGCTTCCAATCAATGGCCAAAAGAACTTAATGGACAAAGTGAAAGCAATTCCTTAAGGATGAAGACTTATTTCCAATCAAGGACTAAAAAAACTTAAAGGACAAAGAAAAACCAATCATTACGGATTAAGATTTGCTTCCAATCCATCGCCAAAAGAACATAAAGGACAAAGAGAAACCAATTCATTACGGATTAAGACTTGCTTGCAATCAAAATCTAAAAGAACTTAAAGGATAAAGAGAAACCAATTCATTGTGGATTAAGACTTGCTTCCAATCAATGGCAAAAAAAACTTAAAAGACAAAGAGAAACCAGTTCATTAAGGATTAAGACTTGTTTCCAGTCAAGGGGCAAAATTTAACAACCTAACAAACCCGTACTACGCTTAAGTCGTATTACACCATTTTATTTGTTGTTACTTATGCTTGTGGAAAACTAAGCTTCGTTTTGAAATTAAGTTACGCAGAAAGTACAATAAGATTTTTTTTTTTGAAATATAAACGTCGTCGCTTTGCAGCGCTTTGGAAATTAAAGCCTTGAGCGAGAAGATAGATAGAGAAAGAGCGTGTCGCAGAAAATACATACCCCAATATCATAAAACATGAGAAAGGTAAATAAATAGTAATTCACAAATACATTGTAATACATAGCTAATCATTACATCCACATGGGTCCATAATATATATATATATATATATATATATATATATATATAAATATATATATAACATCATTACATCAAAAAAGGCTCATGGTCATGCCATGACCCAAATACTAGATACTGAATACAAATTTAAATTGACATAGTTCGTCACAAAAAGGAATGTTTGAAGGTGCAGAGCTGTGGCAAATGCAAGTCCAAATTAGCATTGTCTAGCATCCCTCATCCTACGTCCACTCATAGTGCAGTGGCTCCAGGCTCCATTCCATTGGATGTGCCATCAGAATCTGGTGACGATGCAGAAAATAACTAGAGTGAGAAATGGGATTTCTCAATAGGACTCGAACCCGACACTAAAGTGTTATCATCATCATCCCAGCCACTTCGGTTTTATAAATGAAAACAGCGAGAATTCAGAAGGTTCAATTCTTAGGTTTTTCGAAAACATTAGTATCCGAAGCGAATTCCATTTTAAGTACGTATTCTTGTAACACCCTCCCAAGTACAATACTATGCTTAAGTCATAGTACCACACCCTAGAGTTGTTACTATTACCTGAGCGGACCTTATCTGATAGCAACTTCGGCCGTCTTCGAAACTACTTGAACTGTCTGGAGACAACACAGAAATAGGTGTGAGAATTAAAAATTCCGAGTAGGATTCTCTAATTATCATAAAGAATGTCATCGTTGTCATCTCCAATTTGCTTCGGTTTATTAAGAAAAAGGTGAACATGCTTTACAAACTGTTTAATTTTATAGTTCGAAAATATAATGTCCGAAGCAAAGCTTATTTTAATCATACACTTGGCATTTGGGAAAAACCCATGAAAATCAATTCATGAATGATATCAATCTTAATCCGTAATGAATTGGTTTCTCTTTGTCCTTTAAGTTCTTTGGGCCATTGATTGGAAACATGTCTTAACCATTAATGAATTGGTTTCTCGTTGTCCTTTAAGTTCTTTTGGCCATTGATTTGAAATATGTCTTAATCCTTAATGAATTGGTTTCTCTTTGTCATTTAAGTTCTTTCGGCCATTGATTGGAAACAAGTCTTAATCATTAATGAATTAGTTTCTCTTTGTCCTTTAAGTTCTTTTGGCCATTGATCGGAAACATGTCTTAATCCTTAATGAATTGGTTTCTCTTTGTCCCTCAAGTTCTTTCGGCCATTGATTGGAAACAAGTCTTAATCATTAATGAATTGGTTTCTCTTTGTCCTTTAAGTACTTTTGGCCATTGATTGGAAACATGTCTTTGGAAACATGTCTTAATCCGTAATGAATTGGTTTCTCTTTGTCCTTTAAGTTCTTTTGGCCATTGATTGGAAACATGTCTTAATCCATTAACATGAATTGGTTTCTCTTTGTCCTTTAAGTTCTTTTGGCCATTGATTGGAAACACGTCTTAATCCGTAATGAATTGGTTTCTCTTTGACCTTTAAGGTCTTTTGGCCATTGATTGGAAACATGTCATAATCATTAATGAATTGGTTTCTCTTTGTCCTTTATGTTCTTTCGGCCATTGATTGGAAACAAGTCTAAATCAATAATGAATTGGTTTCTCTTTGTCCATTAAGTTCTTTTGGCCATTGATATGAAACATTTCTTAATCCTTAATGAAATGGTTTCTCTTTGTCCTTTAAGTTCTTTTGGCCATTGATTGGAAACATGTGTTAATCTTAAATGAATTGGTTTCTCTTTGTCCTTTAAATTATTTCGGCCATTGTTTGGAAGCAAGTCTTAATCATTAATGAATTGGTTTCTCTTTGTCGGTTTCTCTTTGTCCTTTAAGTTCTTTGTGCCATTGATTGGAAACATGTCTTAACCATTAATGAATTGGTTTCTCTTTGTCCTTTAAGTTCTTTTGGCCATTGATTGGAAACATGTCTTAATCATTCATGAATTGGTTTCTCTTTGTCCTTTAAGTTCTTTGGGCCATTGATTGGAAATATGTCTTAATCCTTAATAAATTGGTTTCTCTTTGTCCTTTTAGTTCTTTTGGCCATTGATTGGAAACATGTCTTAATCGTTGATGAATTGGTTTCCCTTTGTCCTTGAAGTTCTTTCGGCCTTTGATTGGACACTAGTCTTAATCATTAATGAATTGGCTTCTCTTTGTCCTTTAAGTTCTTTTGGCCATTGGTTGGAAACATGTCTTAATCCTTAAAGAATTGGTTTCTCTTTGTCCTTTAAGTTCTTTGGGCCATTGATTGGAAACATGTCTTAACCATTAATGAATTGGTTTCTCTTTGCCCTTTAAGTTCTTATGGCCATTGATTGGAAATATGTCTTAATCCTTAATGAATTGCTTTCTCTTTGTCCTTGAAGTTCTTTTGGCCATTGATTAGAAACATGTGTTAATCCGTAATGAAATGGTTTCTCTTTGTCCTTGAAGTTCTTTTGGCCATTAATTGGAAGCATTTATGTTCTTTCGGCCATTGATTCGAAACAAGTCTTAATCAGTAATGAATTGGTTTCTCTTTGTCCTTTAAGTTCTTTTGGCCATTGATTGGAAACATATCTTAATCCTTAATGAATTGGTTTCCCTTTGTCCGTTAAGTTCTTTTGGCTTTTGATTGGAAAGAAGTCTTAATCATTAATGAATTGGTTTCTCTTTGTCCTTTAAGTTCTTTTGGCCATTGATTGGAAACATGTCTTAATCATTAATGAATTAGTTTCTCTTTGTCCTTTAAGTTCTTTTGGCCATTGAATGGAAACAAGTCTGAATCCGTAATGAATTGGTTTCTCTTTGTCCTTGAAGTTCTTTTGGCCATTGATTAGAAACATGTGTTAATCCTTAATGAAATGGTTTCTCTTTGACCTTAAAATTCTTTTGGCCATTGATTGGAAGCTTTTATGTTCCTTCAGTCATTGATTCGAAACAAGTCTTAATCCTTAATGAAATGGTTTCTCTTTGTCCTTTAAGTTCTTTTGGGCATTCATTAGAAACATATCTTAATCCTTAAAGAATTGGTTTCTCTTTGTCGTTTAAGTTATTTCGGGCGTTGTTTGGAAACAAGTCTTCATCATTAATGAATTGGTTTCTCTTTGTCCTTTAAGTTCTTTGGGCCATTGATTGGAAACATGTCTTAATCATTAATGAATTGGTTTCTCTTTGTCCTTTAAGTTCTTTTGGCCATTGATTGGAAACATATCTTAATCCGTAATGAATTGGTTTTTCTTTGTCGTTTAAGTTCTTTCGGCCATTGATTGGAAACAAGTCTTAATCATTAACGAATTGGTTTCTCTGTCCTTTAACTTCTTTTGGCCATTGATTGGAAACAAGTCTGAATCCGTAATGAATTGCTTTCTCTTTGTCCTTTAAGTTCTTTTGGCCATTGATTGGAAACATGTCTTAATCCTTAATGAATTGGTTTCTCTTTGTCATTTAAGTTCTTTCGGCCATTGATTGGAAACAAGTCTTAATCATTAATGAATTGGTTTCTCTTTGTCCTTTAAGTTCTTTTGGCCATTGAATGGAAACAAGTCTGAATCCGTAATGAATTGGTTTCTCTTTGTCCTTGAAGTTCCTTTGGCCATTGATTGGAAACATGTGTTAATCCTTAATGCAATGGTTTCTCTTTGTCCTTAAAGTTCTTTTGGCCATTGATTGGAAGCATTTTTGTTCTTTCGGCCATTGATTCGAAACAAGTCTTAATCAGTAATGAATTGGTTTCTCTTTGTCCTTTAAGTTCTTTTGGCCATTGATTGGAAACATATCTTAATCCTTAATGAATTGGTTTCCCTTTGTCCTTTAAGTTCTTTCAGTCGTTGTTTGGAAACAAGTCTTAATCATTAATGAATTGGTTTCTCTTTGTCCTTTAAGTTCTGTTGGCCATTGATTGGAAACATGTCTTAATCATTAATGAATTGGTTTCTCTTTGTCCTTTAAGTTCTTTTGGCCATTGAATGGAAACAAGTCTGAATCCGTAATGAATTGGTTTCTTTTTGTCCTTGAAGTTCTTTTGGCCATTGATTAGAAACATGCGTTAATCCTTAATGAACTGGTTTCTCTTTGTCCTTAAAATTCTTTTGGCCATTGATTGGAAGCTTTTATGTTCTTTCAATCATTGATTCGAAACAAGTCTTAATCCTTAATGAAATGGTTTCTCTTTGTCCTTTAAGTTCTTTTGGGCAATCATTAGAAACATGTCTTAATCCTTAATGAATTGGTTTCTCTTTGTCCTTTAAGTTATTTCGGCCGTTGTTTGGAAAGAAGTCTTAATCATTAATGAATTGGTTTCTCTTTGTCCTTTAAGTTCTTTGGGCCATTGATTGGAAACATATCTTAATCATTAATGAATTAGTTTCTCTTTGTCCTTTAAGTTCTTTTGGCCATTGATTGGAAACATGTGTTAATCCTTAATGAAATGGTTTCTCTTTGTCCTTAAAGCTCTTTTGGCCATTGATTGGAAGCAATTATATTCTTTCGGCCATTGATTCGAAACAAGTCTTAATCAGTAATGAATTGGTTTCTCTTTGTCCTTGAAGTTTTTTTTGGCCATTGATTGGAAATATATCTTAATCCTTAATGAATTGGTTTCTCTTTGTCCTTTAAGTTATTTCGGTCGTTGTTTGGAAACAAGTCTTAATCATTAATGAATTGGTTTCTCTTTGTCCTTTCAGCTCTTTTGGCCATTGATTGGAAACATGTCTTAATCATTAATGAATTGGTTTCTCTTTGTCCTTTAAGTTCTTTTGGCTATTGAATGGAAACAAGTCTGAATCCATAATGAATTAGTTTCTCTTTGTCCTTGAAGTTCTTTTGGCCATTGATTAGAAACATGTGTTAATCCTTAATGAAATGGTTTCTCTTTGTCCTTAAAATTCTTTTGGCCATCGATTGGAAGCTTTTATGTTCTTTCAGCCATTGATTCGAAACAAGTCTTAATCCTTAATGAAATGGTTTCTCTTTGTCCTTTAAGTTCTTTTGGGCATTCATTAGAAACATGTCTTAATCCTTAATGAATTGGTCTCTCTTTGTCCTTTAAGTTATTTCGGCCTTTGTTTGGAAAGAAGTCTTAATCATTAACGAATTGGTTTCTCTTTGTCCTTTAAGTTCTTTGGGCCATTGATTAGAAACATGTCTTAATCATTAATGAATTGGTTTCTCTTTGTCCTTTAAGTTCTTTTGGCCATTGATTGGAAACATATCTTAATCCGTAATGAATTCGTTTCCCTTTGTCCTTTAAGTTCTTTCGGCCATTGATTGGAAACAAGTCTTAATCATTAATGAATTGGTTTCTCTTTGTCCTTTAAGTACTTTTGGCCATTGATTGGAAACATGTCTTAATCCGTAATGAATTGGTTTCTCTTTGTCCTTTAAGTTCTTTTGGCCATTGACTGGAAACATGTCTTAATCCATAATGAATTGGTTTCTCTTTGACCATTAAGTTCTTTTGGCCATTGATTGGAAACATGTCATAATCATTAATGAATTGGTTTCTCTTTGTCCTTGAAGTTCTTTTGGCCATTGATTGGAGACATGTCTTAATCATTAATGACTTGGTTTCTCTTTGTCCTTTATGTTCTTTCGGCGATTGATTGGAAACAAGTCTAAATCATTAATGAATTGGTTTCTCTTTGTCCTTTAATTTCTTTCGGCCATTGATATGAAACATTTCTTAATCCTTAATGAAATGGTTTCTCTTTGTCCGTTAAGTTCTTTTGGCCAGTGATTCGAAACATGTGTTAATCTTTAATGAATTGGTTTCTCTTTGTCGGTTTCTGTTTGTTCTTTAAGTTCTTTGTGCCATTGATTGGAAACATGTCTGAACCATTAATGAATTGGTTTCTCTTTGTCCTTTAAGTACTTTTGGCCATTGATTGGAAACATGTCTTAATCCGTAATGAATTGGTTTCTCTTTTTCCTTTAAGTTCTTTTGGCCATTGATTGGAAACATGTCTTAACCATTAATGAATTGGTTTCTCTTTGACCTTTAAGTTCTTTTGGCCATTGATTCGAAACATCTCTTATTCCGTAATGAATTGGTTTCCCTTTGTCCTTTAAGTTCTTTGGGCCATTGATCGGAAACATATCTTAACCATTAATGAATTGGTTTCTCTTTGTCCTTTAAGTTCTTTTGGCCTTTGATTGGAAATATGTCTTAATCCTTAATGAATTGGTTTCTCTTTGTCATTTAAGTTCTTTCGGCCATTGATTGGAAACAAGTCTTAATCATTAATGAATTGGTTTCTCTTTGTCCTTTAAGTTCTTTTGGCCAATGATTAGAAACAAGTCTGAATCCGTAATGAATTGGTTTCCCTTTGTCCTTGAAGTTCTTTTGGCCATTGATTGGAAACATGTGTTAATCCCTAATGAAATGGTTTCTCTTTGTCCTTAAAGTTCTTTTGACCATTGATTGGAAGCATTTATGTTCTTTCGGCTATTGATTCGAAACAAGTCTTAATCAGTAATGAATTGGTTTCTCTTTGTCCTTTAAGTTTTTTTTGGCCATTGGTTGGAAACATATCTTAATCCTTAATGAATTGGTTTCTCTTTGACCTTTCAGTTATTTTGGTCGTTGTTTGGAAACAAGTCTTAATCATTAATGAATTGGTTTCTCTTTGTCCTTTAAGCTCTTTTGGCCATTGATTGGAAACATGTCTTAATCATTAATAAAATGGTTTCTTTTGTATTTTAAGTTCTTTTGGCCATTGAATGGTAACAAGTCCGAATCCGTAATGAATCGGTTTCTCTTTGTCCTTGAAGTTATTTTGGCCATTGATTAGAAACATGTGTTACTCCTTAATGAAATGGTTTTCTCTTTGTCCTTAAAATTCTTTTGGCCATTGATTGGAAACATGTCTTAATCAGTAATGAATTGGTTTCTCTTTGTCCTTTATGTTCTTTCAGCCATTGATTCGAAACAAGTCTTAATCCTTAATGAAATGGTTTCGCTTTGACCTTTAAGTTCTTTTGGGCATTCATTAGAAACATGTCTTAATCCTTATTGAATTGGTTTCTCTTTGTCCTTTAAGTTATTTCGGCCGTTGATTGGAAACATGTCTTAACCATTAATGAATTGGTTTCTCTTTGTCCTTTAAGTTCTTTTGGCCATTGATTGGAAATATGTCTTAATCCTTAATGAATTGGTTTCTCTTTATCCTTTAAGTTCTTTCGGCCATTGATTGGAAACAAGTCTTAATCATTAATGAATTGGTTTCTCTTTGTCCTTTAAGTTCTTTTGGCCATTGATTGGAAACATGTCTTAATCCATTAACATGAATTGGTTTCTCTCTGTCTTTTAAGTTCTTTTCGCCATTGATTGGAAACATGTCTTAATCCGTAATGAATTAGTTTCTCTTTGTCCTTTAAGTTCTTTTGGCCATTGATTGGAAACATGTCTTAATCCATTAACATGAATTGGTTTCTCTTTGTCCTTTAAGTACTTTTGGCCATTGATTGGAAACATGTCTTAATCCGTAATGAATTGGTTTCTCTTTGTCTTTTAAGTTCTTTTGGCCATTGATTGGAAAGATGTCTTAACCATTAATGAATTGGTTTCTCTTTGACCTTTAAGTTCTGTTGGCCATTGATTGGAAACATGTCTTAATCATTAATGAATTGGTTTCTCTTTGTCCTTTAAGTTCTTTTGGCCATTGAATGGAAACAAGTCTGAATCCGTAATGAATTGGTTTCTTTTTGTCCTTGAAGTTCTTTTGGCCATTGATTAGAAACATGCGTTAATCCTTAATGAACTGGTTTCTCTTTGTCCTTAAAATTCTTTTGGCCATTGATTGGAAACAAGTCTTAATCATTAATGAATTGGTTTCTCTTTGTCCTTTAAGTTCTTTCAGCCATTGATTCGAAACAAGTCTTAATCCTTAATGAAATGGTTTCTCTTTGTCCTTTAAGTTCTTTTGGGCAATCATTAGAAACATGTCTTAATCCTTAATGAATTGGTTTCTCTTTGTCCTTTAAGTTATTTCGGCCGTTGTTTGGAAAGAAGTCTTAATCATTAATGAATTGGTTTCTCTTTGTCCTTTAAGTTCTTTGGGCCATTGATTGGAAACATGTCTTAATCATTAATGAATTAGTTTCTCTTTGTCCTTTAAGTTCTTTTGGCCATTGATTGGAAACATGTGTTAATCCTTAATGAAATGGTTTCTCTTTGTCCTCAAAGCTCTTTTGGCCATTGATTGGAAACATATCTTAATCCTTAATGAATTGGTTTCTCTTTGTCCTTTAAGTTATTTCGGTCGTTGTTTGGAAACAAGTCTTAATCATTAATGAATTGGTTTCTCTTTGTCCTTTCAGCTCTTTTGGCCATTGATTGGAAACATGTCTTAATCATTAATGAATTGGTTTCTCTTTGTCCTTTAAGTTCTTTTAGCTATAGAATGGAAACAAGTCTGAATCCATAATGAATTAGTTTCTCTTTGTCCTTGAAGTTCTTTTGGCCATTGATTAGAAACATGTGTTAATCCTTAATGAAATGGTTTCTCTTTGTCCTTAAAATTCTTTTGGCCATCGATTGGAAGCTTTTATGTTCTTTCAGCCATTGATTCGAAACAAGTCTTAATCCTTAATGAAATGGTTTCTCTTTGTCCTTTAAGTTCTTTTGGGCATTCATTAGAAACATGTCTTAATCCTTAATGAATTGGTTTCTCTTTGTCCTTTAAGTTATTTCGGCCTTTCTTTGGAAAGAAGTCTTAATCATTAACGAATTGGTTTCTCTTTGTCCTTAAGTTCGTTTGGCCATTGATTAGAAACATGTCTTAATCATTAATGAATTGGTTTCTCTTTGTCCTTTAAGTTCTTTTGGCCATTGATTGGAAACATATCTTAATCCGTAATGAATTGGTTTCTCTTTGTCCTTTAAGTTCTTTTGGCCATTGATTGGAAACAAGTCTTAATCATTAATGAATTGGTTTCTCTTTGTCCTTTAAGTACTTTTGGCCTTTGTTTGGAAATATGTCTTAATCCTTAATGAAATGGTTTCTCTTTGTCCTTTAAGTTCTTTTGGGCATTCATTAGAAACATGTTGTAATCCTTAATGAATTGGTTTCTCTTTGTCCTTTAAGTTATTTCGGCCATTGTTTGGAAACAAGTCTTAATCACTAATGAATTGGTTTCTCTTTGTCCTTTAAGTTCTTTGGGCCATTGATTGGAAACATGTCTTAATCCGTAATGAATTGGTTTCTCTTTGTCATTTAAGTTCTTTTGGCCATTGATTGGAAACATATCTTAATCCGTAATGAATTGGTTTCTCTTTGTCATTTAACTTCTTTCGGCCATTGATTGGAAACAAGTCTTAATCATTAATGAATTGATTTCTCTTTGTCCTTTAAGTTCTTTTGGCCATTGATTGGAAACAAGTCTGAATCCGTAATGAATCGGTTTCTCTTTGTCATTGAAGTTCTTTTGGCCATTGATTGGAAACATGTGTTAATCCTTAATGAAATGGTTTCCCTTTGTCGTTAAAGTTCTTTTGGCCATTGATTGGAAGCATTTATGTTCTTTCGGCCATTGATTCGAAACAAGTCTTAATCAGTAATGAATTGGTTTCTGTTTGTCCTTTAAGTTCTTTCGGCCATTGATTGGAAACATGTCTTAATCATTAATGAATTGATTTCTCTTTGTCCTTTAAGTTCTTTTGGCCATCGATTCGAAACATATCTTAATCCGTAATGAATTGGTGTCCCTTTGTCCTTTAAGTTCTTTGGGCCATTGATTGGAAACATGTCTTAACCATTAATAAATTGGTCTCTCTTTGTCCTTTAAGTTCTTTTGGCCATTGATTGGAAAGATGTCTTAATCCTTAATGAATTGGTTTCTCTTTGTCCTTCAAGCTCTTTCGGCCATTGATTGGAAACAAGTCTTAATCATTAATGAATTGGTTTCTCTTTGTCCTTTAAGTACTTTTGGCCATTGATTCGGCCATTGACTGGAAACAAGTCTTAATCATTAATGAATTGGTTTCTCTTTGTCCTTTAAGTACTTTTGGCCATTGATTGGAAACATGTCTTAATCCGTAATGAATTGGTTTCTCTTTGTCCTTTAAGTTCTTTTGGCCATTGATTGGAAACATGTCTTAATCCATTAACATGAATTGGTTTCTCTCTGTCCTTTAAGTTCTTTTGGCCATTGATTGGAAACATGTCTTAATCCGTAATGAATTGGTTTCTCTTTGTCCTTTAAGTTCTTTTGGCCATTGATTGGAAACATGTCTTAATCCATTAACATGAATTGGTTTCTCTTTGTCCTTTCAGTACTTTTGGCCATTGATTGGAAACATGTCTTAATTCGTAATGAATTGGTTTCTCTTTTTCCTTTAAGTTCTTTTGGCCATTGATTGGAAACATGTCTTAACCATTAATGAATTGGTTTCTCTTTGACCTTTAAGTTCTTTTGGCCATTGATTGGAAACATGTCTTAATCATTAATGAATTGGTTTCTCTTTGTCCTTTAAGTTCTTTTGGCCATTGAATGGAAACAAGTCTGAATCCGTAATGAATTGGTTTCTTTTTGTCCTTGAAGTTCTTTTGGCCATTGATTAGAAACATGCGTTAATCCTTAATGAACTGGTTTCTCTTTGTCCTTAAAATTCTTTTGGCCATTGATTGAAACAAGTCTTAATCTAATGAATTGGTTTTCTTTGTCCTTTTAAGTTCTTTCAATCATTGATTCGAAACAAGTCTTAATCCTTAATGAAATGGTTTCTCTTTGTCCTTTAAGTTCTTTTGGGCAATCATTAGAAACATGTCTTAATCCTTAATGAATTGGTTTCTCTTTGTCCTTTAAGTTATTTCGGCCGTTGTTTGGAAAGAAGTCTTAATCATTAATGAATTGGTTTCTCTTTGTCCTTTAAGTTCTTTGGGCCATTGATTGGAAACATGTCTTAATCATTAATGAATTAGTTTCTCTTTGTCCTTTAAGTTCTTTTGGCCATTGATTGGAAACATGTGTTAATCCTTAATGAAATGGTTTCTCTTTGTCCTCAAAGCTCTTTTGGCCATTGATTGGAAGCAATTATGTTCTTTCGGCCATTGATTGGAAACAAGTCTTAATCATTAATGAATTGGTTTCTTTTTGTCCTTTAAGTTTTTTTGGCCATTGATTGGAAACATACCTTAATCCTTAACGAATTGGATTCTCTTTGTCCTTTAAGTTATTTCGGCGATCGTTGTTTGGAAACATGTCTTAATCATTAATGAATTGGTTTCTCTTTGTCCTTTAAGTTCTTTCGGCCATTGATTGGAAACATGTCTTAATCATTAATGAATTGGTTTCTCTTTGTCCTTTAAGTTCTTTTAGCTATAGAATGGAAACAAGTCTGAATCCATAATGAATTAGTTTCTCTTTGTCCTTGAAGTTCTTTTGGCCATTGATTAGAAACATGTGTTAATCCTTAATGAAATGGTTTCTCTTTGTCCTTAAAATTCTTTTGGCCATCGATTGGAAGCTTTTATGTTCTTTCAGCCATTGATTCGAAACAAGTCTTAATCCTTAATGAAATGGTTTCTCTTTGTCCTTTAAGTTCTTTTGGGCATTCATTAGAAACATGTCTTAATCCTTAATGAATTGGTTTCTCTTTGTCCTTTAAGTTATTTCGGCCTTTCTTTGGAAAGAAGTCTTAATCATTAACGAATTGGTTTCTCTTTGTCCTTTAAGTTCTTTGGGCCATTGATTAGAAACATGTCTTAATCATTAATGAATTGGTTTCTCTTTGTCCTTTAAGTTCTTTTGGCCATTGATTGGAAACATATCTTAATCCGTAATGAATTCGTTTCCCTTTGTCCTTTAAGTTCTTTTGGCCATTGATTGGAAACAAGTCTTAATCATTAATGAATTGGTTTCTCTTTGTCCTTTAAGTACTTTTGGCCTTTGTTTGGAAATATGTCTTAATCCTTAATGAAATGGTTTCTCTTTGTCCTTTAAGTTCTTTTGGGCATTCATTAGAAACATGTTTTAATCCTTAATGAATTGGTTTCTCTTTGTCCTTTAAGTTATTTTGGCCATTGTTTGGAAACAAGTCTTAATCACTAATGAATTGGTTTCTCTTTGTCCTTTAAGTTCTTTGGGCCATTGATTGGAAACATGTCTTAATCCGTAATGAATTGGTTTCTCTTTGTCATTTAAGTTCTTTTGGCCATTGATTGGAAACATATCTTAATCCGTAATGAATTGGTTTCTCTTTGTCATTTAACTTCTTTCGGCCATTGATTGGAAACAAGTCTTAATCATTAATGAAATGATTTCTCTTTGTCCTTTAAGTTCTTTTGGCCATTGATTGGAAACAAGTCTGAATCCGTAATGAATCGGTTTCTCTTTGTCCTTGAAGTTCTTTTGGCCATTGATTGGAAACATGTGTTAATCCTTAATGAAATGGTTTCCCTTTGTCGTTAAAGTTCTTTTGGCCATTGATTGGAAGCATTTATGTTCTTTCGGCCATTGATTCGAAACAAGTCTTAATCAGTAATGAATTGGTTTCTGTTTGTCCTTTAAGTTCTTTCGGCCATTGATTGGAAACATGTCTTAATCATTAATGAATTGATTTCTCTTTGTCCTTTAAGTTCTTTTGGCCATTGATTCGAAACATATCTTAATCCGTAATGAATTGGTGTCCCTTTGTCCTTTAAGTTCTTTGGGCCATTGATTGGAAACATGTCTTAACCATTAATAAATTGGTCTCTCTTTGTCCTTTAAGTTCTTTTGGCCATTGATTGGAAAGATGTCTTAATCCTTAATGAATTGGTTTCTCTTTGTCCTTCAAGTTCTTTCGGCCATTGATTGGAAACAAGTCTTAATCATTAATGAATTAGTTTCTCTTTGTCCTTTAAGTACTTTTGGCCATTGATTCGGCCATTGACTGGAAACAAGTCTTAATCCGTAATGAATTGGTTTCTCTTTGTCCTTTAAGTTCTTTTGGCCATTGATTGGAAACATGTCTTAATCCATTAACATGAATTGGTTTCTCTCTATCCTTTAAGTTCTTTTGGCCATTGATTGGAAACATGTCTTAATCCGTAATGAATTGGTTTCTCTTTGTCCTTTAAGTTCTTTTCGCCATTGATTGGAAACATGTCTTAATCCATTAACATGAATTGGTTTCTCTTTGTCCTTTAAGTTCTTTTGGCCATTGATTGGAAACATGTCTTAATCCATTAACATGAATTGGTTTCTCTCTGTCCTTTAAGTTCTTTTGGCCATTGATTGGAAACATGTCTTAATCCGTAATGAATTGGTTTCTCTTTGTCCCTTAAGTTCTTTTGGCCATTGATTGGAAACATGTCTTAATCCATTAACATGAATTGGTTTCTCTTTGTCCTTTAAATACTTTTGGCCATTGATTGGAAACATGTCTTAATCCGTAATGAATTGGTTTCTCTTTTTCCTTTAAGTTCTTTTGGCCATTGATTGGAAACATGTCTTAACCATTAATGAATTGGTTTCTCTTTGACCTTTAAGTTCTTTTGGCCATTGATTGGAAACATGTCTTAACCATTAATGAATTGGTTTCTCTTTGTCCTTTAAGTTCTTTTGGCCATTGATTCGAAACATATCTTATTCCGTAATGAATTGGTTTCCCTTTGTCCTTTAAGTTCTTTTGGCCTTTGATTGGAAATATGTCTTAATCCTTAATGAATTGGTTTCTCTTTGTCATTTAAGTTCTTTTGGCCATTGATTGGAAACAAGTCTTAATCATTAATGAATTGGTTTCTCTTTGTCCTTTAAGTTCTTTTGGCCAATGATTGGAAACAAGTCTTAATCATTAATGAATTGGTTTCTCTTTGTCCTTGAAGTTCTTTTGGCCATTGATTGGAAACATGTGTTAATCCTTAATGAAATGGTTTCTCTTTGTCCTTAAAGTTCTTTTGACCATTGATTGGAAACAAGTCTTAATCATTAATGAATTGGTTTCTCTTTGTCCTTTAAGTTCTTTTGGCCATTGATTGGAAACAAGTCTTAATCATTAATGAATTGGTTTCTCTTTGTCCTTTAAGTTCTTTTGGCCATTGATTGGAAACATATCTTAATCCTTAATGAATTGGTTTCTCTTTGACCTTTCAGTTATTTTGGTCGTTGTTTGGAAACAAGTCTTAATCATTAATGAATTGGTTTCTCTTTGTCCTTTAAGCTCTTTTTGCCATTGATTGGAAACATGTCTTAATCATTGATGAATTGGTTTCTCTTTGTCCTTTAAGTTCTTTTGGCCATTGAATGGAAACAAGTCTGAATCTGTAATGAATTGGTTTCTCTTTGTCCTTGAAGTTTTTTTGGCCATTGATTAGAAACATGCGTTAATCCTTAATGAAATGATTTCTCTTTGTCCTTAAGATTCTTTTGGCCATTGATTGGAAGCTTTTATGTTCTTTCAATCATTGATTCGAAACATGCCTTAATCCTTAATGAAATGGTTTCTCTTTGTCCTTTAAGTTCTTTTG
This sequence comes from Pterocarpus macrocarpus, assembly GCA_031439585.1. Taxonomy (NCBI): domain Eukaryota; kingdom Viridiplantae; phylum Streptophyta; class Magnoliopsida; order Fabales; family Fabaceae; genus Pterocarpus; species Pterocarpus macrocarpus. The sequence continues at coordinate 36,633,337 of CM062522.1, read as the reverse complement.
GGCAGTCATTAGAAACATGTTTTAATCCTTAATGAATTGGTTTCTCTTTGTCCTTTAAGTTATTTCGGCCGTTGTTTGGAAACAAGTCTTAATCACTAATGAATTGGTTTCTCTTTGTCCTTTAAGTTCTTTGGGCCATTGATTGGAAATATGTCTTAATCCGTAATGAATTGGTTTCTCTTTGTCATTTAAGTTCTTTTGGCCATTGATTGGAAACATATCTTAATCCGTAATGAATTGGTTTCTCTTTGTCATTTAAGTTCTTTCGGCCATTGATTGGAAACAAGTCTTAATCATTAATGAATTGATTTCTCTTTGTCCTTTAAGTTCTTTTGGCCATTGATTGGAAACAACTCTGAATCCGTAATGAATCGGCTTCTCTTTGTCCTTGAAGTTCTTTTGGCCATTGATTGGAAACATGTGTTAATCCTTAATGAAATGGTTTCTCTTTGTCGTTAAAGTTCTTTTGGCCATTGATTGGAAGCATTTATGTTCTTTCGGCCATTGATTCGAAACAAGTCTTAATCAGTAATGAATTTGTTTCTCTTTGTCCTTTAAGTTCTTTCGGCCATTGATTGGAAACATGTCTTAATCATTAATGAATTGATTTCTCTTTGTCCTTTAAGTTCTTTTGGCCATTGATTCGAAACATATCTTAATCCGTAATGAATTGGTGTCCCTTTGTCCTTTAAGTTCTTTGGGCCATTGATTGGAAACATGTCTTAACCATTAATAAATTGGTTTCTCTTTGTCCTTTAAGGTCTTTTGGCCATTGATTGGAAACATGTCTTAATCCTTAATGAATTGGTTTCTCTTTGTCCTTCAAGTTCTTTCGGCCATTGATTGGAAACAAGTCTTAATCATTAATGAATTGGTTTCTCTTTGTCCTTTAAGTACTTTTGGCCATTGATTCGGCCATTGATTGGAAACAAGTCTTAATCATTAATGAATTGGTTTCTCTTTGTCCTTTAAGTACTTTTGGCCATTGATTAGAAACATGTCTTAATCCGTAATGAATTGGTTTCTCGTTGTCCTTTAAGTTCTTTTGGCCATTGATTGGAAACATGTCTTAATCCATTAACATGAATTGGTTTCTCTCTGTCCTTTAAGTTCTTTTGGTCATTGATTGGAAACATGTCTTAATCCTTAATGAATTGGTTTCTCTTTGTCCTTTAAGTTCTTTTGGCCATTGATTGGAAACATGTCTTAATCCATTAACATGAATTGGTTTCTCTTTGTCCTTTAAGTACTTTTGGCCATTGATTGGAAACATGTCTTAATCCGTAATGAATTGGTTTCTCTTTGTCTTTTAAGTTCTTTTGGCCATTGATTGGAAAGATGTCTTAACCATTAATGAATTGGTTTCTCTTTTTCCTTTAAGTTCTTTTGGCCATTGATTGGAAACATGTCTTAACCATTAATGAATTGGTTTCTCTTTGACCTTTAAGTTCTGTTGGCCATTGATTGGAAACATGTCTTAATCATTAATGAATTGGTTTCTCTTTGTCCTTTAAGTTCTTTTGGCCATTGAATGGAAACAAGTCTGAATCCGTAATGAATTGGTTTCTTTTTGTGCTTGAAGTTCTTTTGGCCATTGATTAGAAACATGTGTTAATCCTTAATGAACTGGTTTCTCTTTGTCCTTAAAATTCTTTTGGCCATTGATTGGAAGCTTTTATGTTCTTTCAATCATTGATTCGAAACAAGTCTTAATCCTTAATGAAATGGTTTCTCTTTGTCCTTTAAGTTCTTTTGGGCAATCATTAGAAACATGTCTTAATCCTTAATGAATTGGTTTCTCTTTGTCCTTTAAGTTATTACGGCCGTTGTTTGGAAAGAAGTCTTAATCATTAATGAATTGGTTTCTCTTTGTCCTTTAAGTTCTTTGGGCCATTGATTGGAAACATGTCTTAATCATTAATGAATTAGTTTCTCTTTGTCCTTTAAGTTCTTTTGGCCATTGATTGGAAACATGTGTTAATCCTTAATGAAATGGTTTCTCTTTGTCCTCAAAGCTCTTTTGGCCATTGATTGGAAGTAATTATGTTCTTTCGGCCATTGATTCGAAACAAGTCTTAATCAGTAATGAATTGGTTTCTCTTTGTCCTTGAAGTTTTTTTTGGCCATTGATTGGAAACATATCTTAATCCTTAATGAATTGGTTTCTCTTTGTCCTTTAAGTTATTTCGGTCGTTGTTTGGAAACAAGTCTTAATCATTAATGAATTGGTTTCTCTTTGTCCTTTCAGCTCTTTTGGCCATTGATTGGAAACATGTCTTAATCATTAATGAATTGGTTTCTCTTTGTCCTTTAAGTTCTTTTGGCTATTGAATGGAAACAAGTCTGAATCCATAATGAATTAGTTTCTCTTTGTCCTTGAAGTTCTTTTGGCCATTGATTAGAAACATGTGTTAATCCTTAATGAAATGGTTTCTCTTTGTCCTTAAAATTCTTTTGGCCATTGATTGGAAACAAGTCTTAATCATTAATGAATTGGTATCTCTTTGTCCATTAAGTTCCTTTGGCCATTGATTCGAAACAAGTCTTAATCTTTAATGAAATGGTTTCTCTTTGTCCTTTAAGTTCTTTTGGGCATTCATTAGAAACATGTCTTAATCCTTAATGAATTGGTCTCTCTTTGTCCTTTAAGTTATTTCGGCCTTTGTTTGGAAAGAAGTCTTAATCATTAACGAATTGGTTTCTCTTTGTCCTTTAAGTTCTTTGGGCCATTGATTAGAAACATGTCTTAATCATTAATGAATTGGTTTCTCTTTGTCCTTTAAGTTCTTTTGGCCATTGATTGGAAACATATCTTAATCCGTAATGAATTCGTTTCCCTTTGTCCTTTAAGTTCTTTCGGCCATTGATTGGAAACAAGTCTTAATCATTAATGAATTGGTTTCTCTTTGCCCTTTAAGTTCTTTCGGCCATTGATTGGAAATATGTCTTAATCCTTAATGAATTGGTTTCTCTTTGTCCTTTAAGTTCTTTTGGGCAATCATTTGAAACATGTCTTAATCCTTAATGAATTGGTTTCTCTTTGTCCTTTAAGTTATTTCGGCCGTTGTTTGGAAACAAGTCTTAATCATTAATGAATTGGTTTCTCTTTGTCCTTTAAGTTCTTTCGGCCATTGATTTCAAACATTTCTTAATCCTTAATGAAATGGTTTCTCTTTGTCCTTTAAGTTCTTTTGGGCAATCATTTGAAACATGTCTTAATCATTAATGAATTGGTTTCTCTTTGTCCTTTAAGTTCTTTGGGCCATTGATTGCAAACATGTCTTAATCATCGATGAATTGGTTTCTCTTTGTCCTTTAAGTTCTTTCGGCCATTGATTGGAATCAAGACTTAATCATTAAGTAATTGGTTTCTCTTTGTCCTTTAAGTTCTTTCGGCCATTGATTGGAATCAAGACTTAATCATTAAGTAATTGGTTTCTCTTTGTCCTTTAAGTTCTTTTGGCCATTGATTGGAAACATGTCTTAATCCTTAATGAATTGGTTTCTCTTTGTCCTTGAAATTCTTTTGGCCATTGATTAGAAACATGTGTTAATCCTTAATGAAATTGTTTCTCTTTGTCCTTAAAATTCTTTCGGCCATTGATTGGAAGCTTTTATGTTCTTTCAGCCATTGATTCGAAACAAGTCTTAATCATTAATGAATTGGTTTCTCTTTGTCCATTAAGTTCTTTGGTCATTGATTGGAAACATTTCTTAATCCTTAGTGAATTAGTTTCTCTTTGTCCTTTAAGTTATTTCGGCCGTTGTTTGGAAACAAGTCCTAATCATTAATGAATTGGTTTCTCTTTGTCCTTTAAGTTCTTTCGGCTATTGATTGGAAACAAGTCTTAATCCTTAATGAATTGGTTTCTCTTTGTCCTTCAAGTTCTTTCGGCCATTGATTGTAAACAAGTTTTAATCATTAATGAATTGGTTTCTCTTTGTCCTTTAATTTCCTTCGGCCATTGATTGGAAACAAGTCTTAATCATTAATGAATTGGTTCTCTTTGTCCTTTAAGTTCTTTTGGCCATTGATTGGAAACAAGTCTTAATCATTAATGAATTGGTTTCTCTTTGTCCTTTAAGTTCTTTCGGCCATTGATTGGAAACAAGTCTTAATCATTAATGAATTCATTTCTCTTTGTCCTTTAAGTTCTTTTGGCCATTGATTGGAAACATGTCTTAATCATTGATGAATTGCTTTCTCTTTCTACTTTAAGTTCTTTCGGCCTTTGATTGGACGCTAGTCTTAATCATTAATGAATTGGTTTCTCTTTGTCCTTTTAGTTCTTTTGGCCATTGATAGGAAACATGTCTTAACCCGTAATGAATTGGTTTCTCTTTGTCCATTAAGTTCTTTTCGCCATTGATTGGAAACATGTCTTAATCATTAATGAATTGGTTTCTCTTTGTCCTTTAAGTTCTTTTGGCCATTGATTTGGAACATTTCTTAATCCTTAATGTAATTCTTTCTCTTTGTCCTTTAAGTACTTTTGGCCATTCATTAGAAACATGTCTGCATCCTTAATGAATTGGTTTCTCTTTGTCCTTTAAGTTATTTCGGCCGTTGTTTGGAAACAAGTCTTAATCATTAATGAATTAGCTTCTCTCATTCCTTTATGTTTTTTGAGCCATTGATTGGAAATATGTCTTCGTCCTTAATGAATTGGTTTCTCTTTGTCCTTTAAGTTCTTTCGGCCATTGATTGGAATCAAGTCTTAATCATTAACGAATTGGTTTCTCTTTGTCCTTTAAGTTCTTTTGGCCATTGATTGGAAACAAGTCTTAATCATTAACGAATTGGTTTCTCTTTGTTCTTTAAGTTCTTTTGGCCATTGATTGGAAACATGTCTTAATCCTTAATGAATTGGTTTCTCTTTGTCCTTTAAGTTCTTTCAGCCATTGATTGGAAACAAGTCTTAATCATTAATGAATTGGTTTCTCTTTGTCCTTTAAGTTCTTTTGGCCATTGATTGGAAACATGTCTTCATCCATTAACATGAATTGGTTTCTCTTTGTCCTTTAAGTTCTTTTGGCCATTGATTGGAAACATGTCTTAATCCTTAATGAATTGGTTTCTCTTTGTCCTTTAAGTTCTTTCGGCCATTGATTGGAAACAAGTCTTAATCATTAATGAATTCGTTCTCTTTGTCCTTTAAGTTCTTTAGGCCATTGATTGGAAACATGTCTTAATCATTGATGAATTGCTTTCTCTTTCTATTTTAAGTTCTTTCGGCCTTTGATTGGATACTAGTCTTAATCATTAGTGAATTGGCTTTTCTGTCTCCGTTAAGTTTTTTTGGCCATTGATTGGAAACATGTCTTAATCCTTAATCAATTGGTTTCTCTTTGTCCTTGAAATTCTTTGGGCCATTGATTAGAAACATGTGTTAATCCTTAATGAAATTGTTTCTCTTTGTCCTTAAAATTCTTTCGGCCATTGATTGGAAGCTTTTGTGTTCTTTCAGCCATTGATTCGAAACAAGTCTTAATCATTAATAAATTGGTTTCTCTTTGTCCATTAAGTTCTTTGGCCATTGATTGGAAACATTTCTTAATCCTTAGTGAATTAGTTTCTCTTTGTCCTTTAAGTTATTTCGGCCGTTATTTGGAAACAAGTCCTAATCATTAATGAATTGGTTTCTCTTAGTCCTTAATGAATTGGTTTCTCTTTGTCCTTCAAGTTCTTTCGGCCATTGATTGGAAACAAGTTTTAATCATTAATGAATTGGTTTCTCTTTGTCCTTTAATTTCTTTCGGCCATTGATTGGAAACAAGTCTTAATCATTAATGAATTGGTTTCTCTTTGTCCTTTAAGTTCTTTTGGCCATTGATTGGAAACAAGTCTTAATCATTAATGAATTGGTTTCTCTTTGTCCTTTAAGTTCTTTTGGCCATTGATTGGAAACAAGTCTTAATCATTAATGAATTGGTTTCTCTTTGTCCTTTAAGTTCTGTCGGCCAATGATTGGAAACAAGTCTTAATCATTAATGAATTCGTTCTCTTTGTCCTTTAAGTTCTTTTGGCCATTGATTGGAAACATGTCTTAATCATTGATGAATTGCTTTCTCTTTCTACTTTAAGTTCTTTCGGCCTTTGATTGGACACTAGTCTTAATCATTAATGAATTGGCTTCTCTATCTCCTTTAAGTTCTGTTGGCCATTGATTGGAAACATGTCTTAATCCGTAACGAATTGGTTTCCCTTTGTCCTTTAAGTTCTTTTGGCCATTGATTGGAAACATGTCTTAATCATTAATGAATTGGTTTCTCTTTGTCCTTTAAGTTCTTTTGGCCATTGATTTGGAACATTTCTTAATCCTTAATGTAATTCTTTCTCTTTGTCCTTTAAGTACTTTTGGCCATTCATTAGAAACATGTCTGCATCCTTAATGAATTGGTTTCTCTTTGTCCTTTAAGTTATTTCAGCCGTTGTTTGGAAACAAGTCTTAATCATTAATGAATTAGCTTCTCTCATTCCTTTATGTTTTTTGGGCCATTGATTGGAAATATGTCTTCGTCCTTAATGAATTGGTTTCTCTTTGTCCTTTAAGTTCTTTCGGCAATTGATTGGAATCAAGTCTTAATCATTAACGAATTGGTTTCTCTTTGTCCTTTAAGTTCTTGCGGCCACTGATTGGAAACAAGTCTTAATCATTAATGAATTGGTTTCTCTTTGTCCTTTAAGTTCTTTTGGCCATTGATTGGAAACATGTCTTAATCCTTAATGAATTGGTTTCTCTTTGTCCTTTAAGTTCTTTCAGCCATTGATTGGAAACATGTCTTCATCCATTAACATGAATTGGTTTCTCTTTGTCCTTTAAGTTCTTTGGGCCTTTGATTGGAAATATGTCTTCATCCTTAATGAATTGATTTCTCTTTGTCCTTTAAGTTCTTTCGGCCATTGATTGGAATCAAGTCTTAATCATTAAGGAATTGGTTTCTCTTTGTCCTTTAAGTTCTTTGGGCCACTGATTGGAAACAAGTCTTAACCATTAACGAATTAGTTTCTCTTTGTCCTTTAAGTTCTGTTGGCCATTGATTTGGAACATTTCTTAATCCTTAATGTAATGGTTTCTCTTTGTCCTTTAAGAACTTTTGGCCATTCATTAGAAACATGTCTGCATCCTTAATGAATTGGTTTCTCTTTGTCCTTTAAGTTATTTCGGCCGTTGTTTGGAAACAAGTCTTAATCATTAATGAATTGGTTTCTCTTTGTCCTTTAAGTTCTTTGGGCCATTGATTGAAAACATGTCTTAATCCTTAATGAATTGGTTTCTTTTTGTCCTTTAAGTTCTTTGGGCCATTGATTGGAAACATGTCTTAATCATTGATGAATTGGTTTCTCTTTGTCCTTTAAGTTCTGTTGGCCATTGATTTGGAACATTTCTTAATCCTTAATGTAATGGTTTCTCTTTGTCCTTTAAGTACTTTTGGCCATTCATTAGAAACATGTCTGCATCCTTAATGAATTGGTTTCTCTTTGTCTTTTAAGTTATTTCGGCCGTTGTTTGGAAACAAGTCTTAATCATTAATGAATTGGTTTCTCTTTGTCCTTTAAGTTATTTTGGGCCATTGATTGGAAACAAGTCTTAATCATTAATGAATTGGTTTCTCTTTGTCCTTTAAGTTCTTTGGGCCATTGATTGGAAACATGTCTTAATCCTTAATGAATTGGTTTCTCTTTGTCCTTTAAGTTCTTTCGGCCATTGATTGGAAACAAGTCTTAATCATTAATGAATTCGTTCTCTTTGTCCTTTAAGTTCTTTAGGCCATTGATTGGAAACATGTCTTAATCATTGATGAATTGCTTTCTCTTTCTACTTTAAGTTCTTTCGGCCTTTGATTGGACACTAGTCTTAATCATTAGTGAATTGGCTTTTCTGTCTCCGTTAAGTTTTTTTGGCCATTGATTGGAAACATGTCTTAATCCTTAATCAATTGGTTTCTCTTTGTCCTTGAAATTCTTTGGGCCATTGATTAGAAACATGTGTTAATCCTTAATGAAATTGTTTCTCTTTGTCCTTAAAATTCTTTCGGCCATTGATTGGAAACAGTGTAATCATTAATGAATTGGTTTCTCTTTTGTCCTTTAAGTTCTTTCAGCCATTGATTCGAAACAAGTCTTAATCATTAATAAATTGGTTTCTCTTTGTCCATTAAGTTCTTTGGCCATTGATTGGAAACATTTCTTAATCCTTAGTGAATTAGTTTCTCTTTGTCCTTTAAGTTATTTCGGCCGTTATTTGGAAACAAGTCCTAATCATTAATGAATTGGTTTCTCTTAGTCCTTAATGAATTGGTTTCTCTTTGTCCTTCAAGTTCTTTCGGCCATTGATTGGAAACAAGTTTTAATCATTAATGAATTGGTTTCTCTTTGTCCTTTAATTTCTTTCGGCCATTGATTGGAAACAAGTCTTAATCATTAATGAATTGGTTCTCTTTGTCCTTTAAGTTCTTTTGGCCATTGATTGGAAACAAGTCTTAATCATTAATGAATTGGTTTCTCTTTGTCCTTTAAGTTCTGTCGGCCATTGATTGGAAACAAGTCTTAATCATTAATGAATTCGTTCTCTTTGTCCTTTAAGTTCTTTTGGCCATTGATTGGAAACATGTCTTAATCATTGATGAATTGCTTTCTCTTTCTACTTTAAGTTCTTTCGGCCTTTGATTGGACACTAGTCTTAATCATTAATGAATTGGCTTCTCTATCTCCTTTAAGTTCTGTTGGCCATTGATTGGAAACATGTCTTAATCCGTAACGAATTGGTTTCCCTTTGTCCTTTAAGTTCTTTTGGCCATTGATTGGAAACATGTCTTAATCATTAATGAATTGGTTTCTCTTTGTCCTTTAAGTTCTTTTGGCCATTGATTTGGAACATTTCTTAATCCTTAATATAATTCTTTCTCTTTGTCCTTTAAGTACTTTTGGCCATTCATTAGAAACATGTCTGCATCCTTAATGAATTGGTTTCTCTTTGTCCTTTAAGTTATTTCGGCCGTTGTTTGGAAACAAGTCTTAATCATTAATGAATTAGCTTCTCTCATTCCTTTATGTTTTTTGGGCCATTGATTGGAAATATGTCTTCGTCCTTAATGAATTGGTTTCTCTTTGTCCTTTAAGTTCTTTCGGCCATTGATTGGAATCAAGTCTTAATCATTAACGAATTGGTTTCTCTTTGTCCTTTAAGTTCTTTCGGCCACTGATTGGAAACAAGTCTTAATCATTAATGAATTGGTTTCTCTTTGTCCTTTAAGTTCTTTTGGCCATTGATTGGAAACATGTCTTAATCCTTAATGAATTGGTTTCTCTTTGTCCTTTAAGTTCTTTCAGCCATTGATTGGAAACAAGTCTTAATCATTAATGAATTGGTTTCTCTTTGCCCTTTAAGTTCTTTTGGCCATTGATTGGAAACATGTTTTCATCCATTAACATGAATTGGTTTCTCTTTGTCCTTTAAGTTCTTTGGGCCTTTGATTGGAAATATGTCTTCATCCTTAATGAATTGGTTTCTCTTTGTCCTTTAAGTTCTTTCGGCCATTGATTGGAATCAAGTCTTAATCATTAAGGAATTGGTTTCTCTTTGTCCTTTAAGTTCTTTGGGCCACTGATTGGAAACAAGTCTTAACCATTAACGAATTAGTTTCTCTTTGTCCTTTAAGTTCTGTTGGCCATTGATTTGGAACATTTCTTAATCCTTAATGTAATGGTTTCTCTTTGTCCTTTAAGAACTTTTGGCCATTCATTAGAAACATGTCTGCATCCTTAATGAATTGGTTTCTCTTTGTCCTTTAAGTTATTTCGGCCGTTGTTTGGAAACAAGTCTTAATCATTAATGAATTGGTTTCTCTTTGTCCTTTAAGTTCTTTGGGCCATTGATTGAAAACATGTCTTAATCCTTAATGAATTGGTTTCTTTTTGTCCTTTAAGTTCTTTGGGCCATTGATTGGAAACATGTCTTAATCATTGATGAATTGGTTTCTCTTTGTCCTTTAAGTTCTGTTGGCCATTGATTTGGAACATTTCTTAATCCTTAATGTAATGGTTTCTCTTTGTCCTTTAAGTACTTTTGGCCATTCATTAGAAACATGTCTGCATCCTTAATGAATTGGTTTCTCTTTGTCCTTTAAGTTATTTCGGCCGTTGTTTGGAAACAAGTCTTAATCATTAATGAATTGGTTTCTCTTTGTCCTTTAAGTTATATTGGGCCATTGATTGGAAACAAGTCTTAATCATTAATGAATTGGTTTCTCTTTGTCCTTTAAGTTCTTTGGGCCATTGATTGGAAACATGTCTTAATCCTTAATGAATTGGTTTCTTTTTATCCTTTAAGTTCTTTGGGCCATTGATTGGAAACATGTCTTAATCATTGATGAATTGGTTTCTCTTTGTCCTTTAAGTTCTTTCAGCCATTGATTGGAAACAAGTCTAAATCATCAATGAATTGGTTTCTCTTTGTCCTTTAAGTTCTGTTGGCCATTGATTTGGAACATTTCTTAATCCTTAATGTAATGGTTTCTCTTTGTCCTTTAAGTACTTTTGGCCATTCATTAGAAACATGTCTGCATCCTTAATGAATTGGTTTCTCTTTGTCCTTTAAGTTATTTCGGCCGTTGTTTCGAAACAAGTCTTAATCATTAATGAATTGGTTTCTCTTTGTCCTTTAAGTTATTTTGGCCATTGATTGGAAACAAGTCTTAATCATTAATGAAATGGTTTCTCTTTGTCCTTTAAGTTCTTTTGGCCGTTGATTGGAAACATGTCTTAATCATTAATGAATTGGTTTCTCTTTCTCCTTTAAGTTCTTCTGGCCATTGATTGGAAACATGTCTTAATCCTTAATGAATTGGTTTCTCTTTGTCCTATAAGTTCTTTGGGCCATTGATTGGAAACATGTCTTAATCATCGATGAATTGGTTTCTCTTTGTCCTTTAAGTTCTTACGGCCTTTGATTGGACACTAGTCTTAATCATTAATGAATTGGCTTCTCTTTGCCCCTTAAGTTCTTTCGGCCATTGATTGGAAAATCATTAATGAATTGGTTTCTATTTGTCCTTTAAGTTCTTTTGGCCATTGATTGGAAACAAGTCTTAATCATTAATGAATTGGTTTCCCTTTGTCGTTTAAGTTCTTTTGGCCATTGATTGGAAATATGTCTTAATCATTAATGAATTGGTTTCTCTTTGTCCTTTAAGTTCTTTTAGCCATTAAATGGAAACAAGTCCGAATCCGTAATGAATTGGTTTCTCTTTGTCCTTGAAATTCTTTTGGCCATTGATTAGAAACATGTGTTAATCCTTAATGAAATTGTTTCTCTTTGTCCTTAAAATTCTTTTGGCCATTGATTGGAAGCTTATATTTTCTTTCAGCCATTGATTCGAAACAAGTCTTAATCATTAATGAATTGGTTTCTCTTTGTCCATTAAGTTCTTTGGCCATTGATTGGAAACATATCTTAATCCTTAGTGAATTAGTTTCTCTTTGTCCTTTAAGTTATTTCGGTCGTTGTTTGGAAACAAGTCCTAATCATTAATGAATTGGTTTCTCTTTGTCCTTTAAGTTCTTTTGGCCCTTGATTGGAAACAAGTCTTAATCATTAATGAAATGGTTTCTCTTTGTCCTTTAAGTTCTGATGAGTTTTTTTACCATAAGCCTCTTGAATTAGGATCTATCTAGGACTTGGACACAAGAAATATGATGAAATCAAAAACAAGTTTGCGCAGAAAATAGGGCTCCAGACGTCTTGTTAAAAAGATTTCGTAACTCACTCTACAGAACTCGGAATTGAGCGATTCAAAAACGAGGTGAACGTTCACGTTCTGAAACACAATTTAGACCCAAGAATCACCGAAAAACAGTACGTATAACTCGAGATATGAGCAAGAGATAATTGAGACGAATTCTGGAAAATTGACGCGAAATTGATGAAAAAGAAACCAGAAAACAATGGCGCCACAAACCTAGTTTGATAAGCCAAGAAGGATCGCCACAAGAATTGGAGGATTCTTGATAAGATCAAATGATGCAAGGAAGAACCCTAGCAGAGAAAAACTCACAATTTCTGAAACATTAGTATTCTGCTGTCTATTGATCTTCAAATGTTTTAATACAAATCAGTTTAAGAGTTTGCCCCTAAGACTTAACAAAACTAAAAGAAAAACCCCTTAGCATAAGCATTACTGATATGTTCCAGTGGTTGAGGAGACATATTCAGCCTCAAGTGCTTGGGTTCTATTCCTACTACAGATAATTTGTATTTCCTTTTTTTTTTGTCACAGCATAACAATAGGAAAATAAAATAAACAACTAAAGTCTTGCTAATTCAGATTGACTCTTTGGGCCCTTTTCTTCTCATCCCAAGTGGGCTACGCATGTGTAAATCCTCATATTCATGTGTTGGACTTCATTTGGATATTGGGCTTCAAATTGTGTTTGGGCTTCCAACAAGGAGATAATCACATGATTGACAGCTTCTTGGGCCTTCTTTGCTCTAGCTCTTGTCAAGGGTCCTCCTAGGCCTTGTATTGGATCTTGGGCTTCTTTTTGGGCTTGAGTCTGGACTTGGGCTTGGGCCTTTGTGTCCTCATCATTCCCTCCTTCTTGAGAAGCATTTGTCCTCAAATCTTGTAAGTCATCGCCTGCATCATAGAGGGACAAGTCAGCCACATTAAAAGTAGCACTCACACCATACTCACACAGTAAATCAATCTTATAGGCATTATCATTGATCTTGGCCAATACTTGGAAAGGTCCATCTCCCTTGGCATCGACTTAGACTTAGTTGAGATGGAAATCTTTCCTTCCTGAAGTGTACCCATACCCAGTCACCTGGTTCAAAAGTTACCTTCCTCCTTCCTTTGTTTGCATGTTTAGCATACCCTTCCATTTTCTTCTCAATTTGGGCCTTGATCTTCTCATGCAACTTCTTGACATAATCAGCTTTTTCTGGCGGACTTATCTTTCAATTGAGAAATGTTAGGTAAAGGCAATAAATCCAAAGGAGTCAAAGGATTAAAACCATAAACAATTTCAAATGGTGAAAGCTGAGTAGTACTATGTCCTGCCCTATTATAAGCAAACTCAACATGTGGCAAACATTCTTCCCAAGTTCTAAGATTTTTCTTAATAATAGCTCTAAGAAGAGTAGAAAGAGTTCTATTTACCACCTCTGTTTGCCCATCAGTTTGGGGATGGCATGTAGTTGAAAACAAAAGTTTAGTGCCAATCTTTCCCCACAAGGTCCTCCAAAAATGACTAAGGAATTTAGAGTCTCGATCACTCACAATACTCCTAGGCAAACCATGTAATCTTACCACCTCTTTGAAGAATAAGTCAGCTACATGACATGCATCATCCACCTTCTTGCAAGGTATAAAGTGAGCCATTTTAGAAAACACTGTCAACCACCACAAAAATTGAGTCCTTTCCTCCCTTGGACCGAGGTAAACCTAAAACAAAATCCATAGAAATATCAATCCAAGGGTGTTCAGGAATAGGCAATGGCGTGTACAAACCGTGTGGCATGACCTTAGACTTAGCCTTTTTACAAACAAGACACTTATCACACAACTTATGTACATCATGCTTCATGTGAGGCCAGTAGAAATGGTCATGCAAGATGTCATATGTCTTTTGCACCCCAAAGTGCCCCATTAAACCCCCTTCATGTGCCTCCTGAACAAGCATTTCCCTAATTGAACTCTTAGGCACACAAAGTCTCTTATCCTTTATTAAATAACCATCATGCTTAAAATACCCATCAAATGCAGTATGAGAACATGTTTGATAAATATGAGAAAAATCAGCATCATGCTCATATAATTCCTTAATGCACTCAAAACCAAGAAACTTAGTTTCAAGAGTAGACAATAAAGCATACTGCGTGACAAAGCATCGCCTACCACATTGGACTTACCTTTCTTGTGCTTGATCATATATGGAAATTGTTCAAGGAATTCCACCCACTTAGCATGCCTTTTATTCAACTTTCCCTGCCCTTTCAAATACTTCAAGGATTCATGATCACTATGAATGATAAATTCTTTAGGCAAAAAGATAATGTTGCCAAGTTTGCAAAGCCCTAACTAAAGCATACAATTCCTTATCATATGTAGGGTAGTTAAGGGCAGCCCCATTCAATTTTTCACTAAAATATGCAATGGGATGTCCTTCTTGCATTAAAAGCAGCTCCTATGCCTACCCCGGATGCATCACACTCCAATTCAAAGGATTTTGCAAAGTTAGGCAAAGCAAGTATGGGTGCATGTGTTAATTTCTCTTTTAGGGCAGCAAATGCTTTCTCTTGTTTCTCTCCCCATTTAAATTGCACATGCTTCTTGACTAGCTCATTTAGAGGTGCAGCAATGGTACTAAAATCCTTAACAAACCTCCTATAGAAACTAGCAAGCCCATGGAAACTTCTTATCTCACTCACACTTTTAGGAGTTGGCCATTCTTGGATTGCTTTTATTTTCTCTTTATCTACATGCACTCCACTAGAATTAACCACAAATCCTAAGAACACAACATGGTCCTTACAAAATGTGCACTTTTCCAAATTAGCATACAATCTTTCTTTTCTAAGCACATGCAAAACAGATTTCAAATGATGCAAATGCTCATCCAAATTTTTACTATATACAAGAATATCATCAAAGTAAACAACTAAAAATTTCCTTAAAAACTTTCTCAAAACATGGTTCATCAATCTCATGAAGGTACTAGGGGCATTTGTCAAACCAAATAGCATTACTTTCCACTCATACAAGCCATACTTGGTTTTAAAAGCTATTTTCCACTCATCACCTTCTCTAATCCTAATCTGATTATATCCACTTTTCAAATCAATCTTAGAGAAATAACAAGAATCATACAACTTATCAAGAATATCATCTAACCTAGGAATGGGGTGTCTATACTTGATGGTGATACTGTTGATGGCTCTGCAATCAGAATATATCCTCCAACTTCTATCCTTTTTGGGCACTAATATAGCAGTGCGACACAAGGGCTCAAGCTCTCCTCAACCCAACCTTTGCTAATCAAGTCAGCAACTTGCCTTTGAATTTCCTGGGTCTCCTGGGGATATCCACTTTTCAAATCAATCTTAGAGAAATAACAAGAACCATACAGCTCATCAAGAAGATCATCTAACCTGGGAATGGGATGTCCAGACTTGATGGTGATGTTGTTGATGGCTCTGCAATCGACACATCCTCCAGCTTCCATCCTTTTTGGGCACTAATATAACAGGTACAGCACAAGGGCTCAAGCTCTCCTCAACCCAACCTTTGCTAATCAAGTCAGCAACTTACCTTTGAATTTCCTGGGTCTCCTGGGGATTACTCCTGTATGCTGGCCTATTAGGCAACACAGCTCCTGGAACCAAATCAATCTGATGTTCAATGCCTCTCAATGGTGGAAGTCCTGATGGTATCTCTTCAGGAAATACATCTTGAAAGTCCTGCAAAATAGATTCAACACCACTTGGCAGATCAAGGTTAGAAATAGAATTATGAGTAGGTGAAGTGACTTCCTTACTATATAGAATATACATGGATTTTCTTGCCAAAAGGACTCTCCTCACCTCTCCACTTTTCACAAACAGAGCATTTTTCCTCTCTTTCTTTTCTCCACTTTCTTTTCTCTCTTTCTTTTCTTTCTTTTTCTCTTTTAGCTCTCGGTCACTCTTTTCACCCTCTTTTTCATTTTCTTTTCTTTCTTTTCTCTCTTGCTCTCTTTTCTTTCTCATTGTATTTTGATCCTCACAAACCTCTCTAGGAGACAATGAAACAAGAGTGACCTTATGGTCATTATGCACAAAGGTGTACTTGTTGGTGTGTCCATCATGGTGAACTTTCTTATCAAATTGCCATGGTCTCCCAAGCAACAAATGACTAGCCTCCATAGGAACTACATCACAAATGATCTTATCCACATACCTTCCAATGGAAAACTCAATTTCTACTTGCTTATCCACCTTCATCTCACCTTGTTCACTTAACCATTGTAACTTATAAGGTCTAGGGTGGGGTTTGGTCTCCAAATTCATCTTTGTCACCATCCTAGCACTAGCCACATTTGTGCAACTCCTCCATCTATGATCAAAGAACACAACTTCCCTTGGATAAGGCATCTAGTATGGAAAATGTTCTCTCTTTGGCTTCCCTCATCTTCTTTAGCTATCCCTCCTAGCATCCTCCTCACAATGAACAAATCTCCCTCAAGAACCTCCTCTTCTTCCTCACTCTCTTCCTCACTAGATGGTTCAGAATGAGAACTCTCACTTGTGATTTCCCCATCATCTTTTAACACCATAACTTTCTTAGTAGGACACTTTCCCGGAAGCTATGTGTCCTCTACCCAAACACTTAAAACACTTTATATCTCTAGACCGAGACTTGCTGGCCACTTCTTTGCCCTTGTTTTGGGTTGGTTGTGATGCTGCCCTTGGGGTCCTACTAGATGAAGCTCCCTCCTTCTTAAACCTCTCCTTCCATCTAGAGTTATCATAGTTTGAAGCACTCTTCCTCACACTTTTTCTTTTTAATTGTTGCTCCACTTTCATGGCTTGATGAACTAGGTCCTCAATCTCAACATAATTTTGAAGCTCCACCACATCCCTTATTTCTTCATTCAACCCATTAAGAAACCTTGCCATAGTAGACTCCCTTTCCTCCTCAACATTGGCTCGGATCATGGCTATCTCTAGCTCCTTATAATACTCATCCACACTCCTATTACCTTGGGTAAGTCTTTGTAGCCTATTATGTAACTCCCTGTGGTAATGAGATGGCACATATCTCCTTCTCAAGACTCTTTTCAACTCCTCCCAAGTTTGCAACATAGGCTCTCCATACCTCCTTCTTTCCTTTTGAAATTGATCCCACCACACCAAAGCATAATCTGTGAACTCTAAGGTAGCCAATTTAATTTTTCTCTTGATCGAGGTATGACAAGAAAAAATTTGTTCTACCTTCATCTCCCACTCTACATAAGCTTCAGGATCACTTTTACCCCTAAATGGTGGAATGGTAACTCTTACTCCCTCATCTCGGTTTCCTCTTGGTTCTTCCTCATTTTCTCTCCTCCTTCCAGTAAGCCTCCTTCTACCTCCATCATCATCATGATGTCCTTGATTTTCTAGCCGGTCAATTCTCTCATATAACTCCTCTGTATGCTCCCTAATCATCCTTTCCATTTGAGCTGTAATAGCCTCCACTAACAATCTGTTGTTTCCCTCAGGATGAGGGTTGCCATCACCACATTCTGCCATAATTCAAGTAAACAGAAAACAATAGTGAAAGCAATAGGACCTCACCACACGTCTCACGTGTTTACACTCTTAAAGATGTATCACTCGTGTTTGTTGCACTCAAAATTGGCTTTTATGTAATGTAACTCTCTTGCCTTTTTCCACTCTTCCTCTAGCTCAAGGTTCTTACTAGATCAAACAATCAATTATCAAGAATCACTTAATGGCAGCAAACACATAACAAGAAAGATCAACATGGACTCTATGGAAAACAAATATGAGACAAGACACAAGGCACAACTTAAGAAAATGAAAAGAAAACAAACACAAGTTTAGGATAGCAAAGGTACAAACTTCAACTAAGAAGAACAAAGGAACACAAATTACTACAAACAAAAGATTAACAACCAAAGGAACAAGGATAGCAACTTAGAAACAAGAAATAGACCAAAGAAACTTAGTTAAAAGAAATTTCAAGCCCTCTAAATCCAGAATTTCAAGATAGCTCTAGAACTCATTTGTTTTTTAAAGTTTCCCATGTCAACTTCAGTCACTTCTAGTTTACTCCCCTTTTTTTTTTTTAACTTCAATTCTGTTTTCCTTCTTTTCCCCTTTTTTCTTAATATGAATGCAGAATTTTATCCTTCAAATCACTACAATTGTTCAACAACTGCCAGCCACATGTGATATAAATTTCAGCACCAAATTAACCTCCAAACAGCTCCAATTCAGAATTTGAATTCCTTCAAATTAGGCTTAAAACAAGCAATTAAAATTAGGGTTTTATGAGTACCTACTTGCCAGCCAATGTAATGCCTCCTTGCTGCCTTCAAGCAATCAAATTTCTGTGATCACCCAAACAGCCCCTTTTTCCTCTGAATTCACTTCCACAACTAGCCCTAGTGACTAGCTCTGATACCAAATGATGAGTTTTTACCATAAGCCTCTTGAATTAGGATCTATCTAGGACTTGGACACAAGAAATATGATGAAATCAAAAACAAGTTTGCGCAGAAAATAGGGCTCCAGACGTCTTGTTAAAAAGATTTCGTAACTCACTCTACAGAACTCGGAATTGAGCGATTCAAAAACGAGGTGAACGTTCACGTTCTGAAACACAATTTAGACCCAAGAATCACCGAAAAACAGTACGTATAACTCGAGATATGAGCAAGAGATAATTGAGACGAATTCTGGAAAATTGACGCGAAATTGATGAAAAAGAAACCAGAAAACAATGGCGCCACAAACCTAGTTTGATAAGCCAAGACGGATCGCCACAAGAATTGGAGGATTCTTGATAAGATCAAATGATGCAAGGAAGAACCCTAGCAGAGAAAAACTCACAATTTCTGAAACATTAGTATTCTGCTGTCTATTGATCTTCAAATGTTTTAATACAAATCAGTTTAAGAGTTTGCCCCTAAGACTTAACAAAACTAAAAGAAAAACCCCTTAGCATAAGCATTACTGATATGTTCCAGTGGTTGAGGAGACATATTCAGCCTCAAGTGCTTGGGTTCTATTCCTACTACAGATAATTTGTATTTCCAACATTTTTTGTCACAAAGATAACAATAGGAAAATAAAATAAACAACTAAAGTCTTGCTAATTCAGATTGACTCTTTGGGCCCTTTTCTTCTCATCCCAAGTGGGCTACGCATGTGTAAATCCTCAGATTCATGTGTTGGACTTCATTTGGATATTGGGCTTCAAATTGTGTTTGGGCTTCCAACAAGGAGATAATCACATGTTTGACAGCTTCTTGGGCCTTCTTTGCTCTAGCTCTTGTCATGGGCCCTCCTAGGCCTTGTATTGGATCTTGGGCTTCTTTTTGGGCTTGAGTCTGGACTTGGGCTTGGGCCTTTGTGTCCTCATCATTTTGGCCATTGATTGGAAAAATGTCTTCATCCTTAATGAATTGGTTTCTCTTTGTCCTTTAAGTTCTTTCGGCCATTGATTGGAAACAAGTCTAAATCAAAAATGAATTGGTTTCTCTTTGCCCTTTATGTTCTTTCGGCCACAGATTGGAATCTCTTTGTCCTTTAAGTTTTTTTGCCCACTGATTGGAAACAAGTCTTAATCATTAATGAATTGGTTTCTCTTTGTCCTTTAAGTTCTTTTGGCCATTGATTGGAAACATGTCTTAATCCTTAATGAATTGGTTTCTTTTTGTCCTTTAAGTTCTTTGGGCCATTCATTGGAAACATGTCTTAATCGTTGATGAATTGGTTTCTCTTTGTCCTTTAAGTTCTTTCGACCATTCACTGGAAACAAGTCTTAATCATTAATGAATTGGTTTCCCTTTGTCCTTTAAGCTCTTTTGGCCATTGATTGGGAACATGTCTTAATCATTAATTAATTGGTTTCTCTTTGTCCTTTAAGTTCTTTTGGCCATTGATTGGAAACATATCTTAATCCAATAACATGAATTGGTTTCTCTTTGTCCTTTAAGTTCTTTTGGCCACTGATTGGAAACATGTCTTAATCCTTAATGAATTGGTTTCTCTTTGTCCTTCAAGTTCTTTCGGCCATTGATTGGAAACAAGTCTTAATCATTAATGAATTGGTTCTCTTTGTCCTTTAAGTTCTTTTGGCCATTGATTGGAAACATGTCTTAATCATTGATGAATTGCTTTCTCTTTCTCCTTTAAGTTCTTTCGGCCTTTGATTGGACACTAGTCTTAATCATTAATGAATTGGCTTCTCTTTCTCCTTTAAGTTCTTTTGGCCATTGATTGGAAACATGTCTTAATCCGTAATGAGTTGGTTTCCCTTTGTCCTTTAAGTTCTTTTTAAGTTCTTTCAGCCATTGATTGGAAACAAGTCTAAATCATTAATGAATTGGGTTCTCTTTGTCCTTTAAGTTCTTTTGGCCATTGGTTTGGAACATTTCTTAATCCTTAATGTAATGGTTTCTCTTTGTCCTTTAAGTACTTTTGGCCATTCGTTAGAAACATGTCTGCATCCTTAATGAATTGGTTTCTCTTTGTCCTTTAAGTTATTTCGGCCGTTGTTTGGAAACAAGTCTTAATCATTAATGAATTGGCTTCTCTTTCTCCTTTAAGTTCTTTGGGCCATTGATTGGAAACATGTCTTAACCATTAATGAATTAGTTTCTCTTTGTCCATTAAGTTCTTTTGGCCATTGATTGGAATCAAGTCTTAATCATTAATGAATTGGCTTCTCTTTGTCCTTTAAGTTCTTTGGGCCATTGATTGGAAACATGTCTTAACCATTAACGAATTAGTTTCTCTTTGTCCTTTATGTTCTTTTGGCCATTGATTGGAAATATGTCTTCATCCTTAACGAATTGGTTTCTCTTTGTCCTTTAAGTTCTTTCGGCCATTGATTGGAATCAAGTCTTAATCATTAATGAATTGATTTCTCTTTGTCCTTGAAGTTCTTTTGGCCATTGATTGGAATCTCTTTGTCCTTTAAGTTCTTTTGGTCACTGATTGGAAACAAGTCTTAATCATTAATGAATTGGTTTCTCATTGTCCTTTAAGTTCTTTTAGCCATTGATCGGGAACATGTCTTAATCCATAATGAATTGGTTTCTCTTTGTCCTTTAAGTTCTTTCGGCCATTGATTGGAAACAAGTCTTAATCATAAATGAATGGGTTTCTCTTTGTCCTTTAAGTTCATTTGGCCATTGATTTCAAACATTTCTTAATCCTTAATGAAATGGCTTCTCTTTGTCCTTTAAGTTCTTTTGGGCAATCATTAGAAACATGTCTTAATCCTTAATGAATTGGTTTCTCTTTGTCCTTTAAGTTATTTTGGCCGTTGTTTGGAAGCAAGTCTTAATCATTAATGAATTGGTTTCTCTTTGTCCTTTAAGTTCTTTTGGCCATTGATTGGAAACATGTCTTAATCATTAATGAATTGGTTTCTCATTGTCCTTTAAGTTCTTTTGGCCATTGATTGGAAACATGTCTTAATCCTTAATGAATTGGTTTCTCTTTGTCCTTTAACTTATTTCGGCCGTTGTTTGGAAGCAAGTCCTAATCATTAATGAATTGGTTTCTCCTTGTCCTTTAAGTTCTTTCGGCCATTGATTGGAAACATGCCTTAACCATTAATGAATTGGTTTCTCTTTCTCCTTTAAGTTCTTTTGGCCATTGATTAGAAACATGTCCTAATCCTTAATGAATTGGTTTCTCTTTGTCCTTCATGTTCTTTCGGCCATTGATTGGAAACAAGTCTAAATCATTAATGACTTGGTTAGTCTAAATCATTAATGAAATGGTTTCTCTTTGTCCTTTAAGTTCTTTTGGCTATTGATTGGAAACATGTCTTAATCGTTAATGAATTCGTTTCTCTTTGTCCTTTAAGTTCTTTTGGCCATTGAATGGAAACAAGTCTGAATCCGTAACGAATTGGTTTCTCTTTGTCCTTTAAGTTCTTTCGGCCATTGATTGGAAACAATTCTTAATCATTAATGAATTGGTTTCTCTTTGTCCTTTAAGTTCTTTTGGCCATTGATTGGAAACATGTCTTAATCCTTAATGAATTGGTTTCTCTGTGTCCTTTATGTTCTTTCGGCCATTGATTGGAAACAAGTCTTAATCATTAATGACTTGGTTTCTCTTTGTCCTTTACGTTATTTTGGCCATTGATTGGAAACAAGTCTTAATCATTAATGAAATGGTTTCTCTTTGCCCTTTAAGTTCTTTTGGCCATTGATTCGAAACATGTCTTAATCCTTAATGAAATTGTTTCTCTTTGTCCTTCAAGTTCTTTCGGCCATTGATTGGAAACAAGTCTTAATCATTAATGAATTGGTTCTTTTTGTCCTTTAAGTTCTTTTGGCCATTGATTGGAAACATGTCTTAATCATTGATGAATTGCTTTCTCTTTCTCCTTTAAGTTCTTTCGGCCTTTGATTGGACACTAGTCGTAATCATTAATGAATTGGCTTCTCTTTCTCCTTTAAGTTCTTTTGGCCGTTGATTGGAAACATGTCTTAATCCGTAATGAATTGGTTTCCCTTCGTCCTTTAAGTTCTTTTGGCCATTGATTGGAAACATGTCTTAATCATTGATGAATTGGTTTCTCTTTGTCCTTTAAGTTCTTTCGGCCATTGATTGGAAACATGCCTTAACCATTAATGAATTGGTTTCTCTTTGTCCTTTAAGTTCTTTCGGCCATTGATTGGAAACAAGTCTTAATCCTTAATGAATTGGTTTCTCTTTGTCCTTGAAGTTCTTTTGGCCATTGATTGGAAACATGTCTTAATCATTGATGAATTGGTTTCTCTTTGTCCTTTAAGTTCTTTAGGCCATTGATTGGAAACATGCCTTAACCATTAATGAATTGGTTTCTCTTTGTCCTTTAAGTTCTATTGGCCATTGATTGGAAATATGTCTTAATCCTCAATGAATTAGTTTCTCTTTGTCCTTGAAGTTCTTTCGGCCATTGATTGGAAACAAGTCTTAATCCTTAATGAATTGGTTTCTCTTTGTCCTTGAAGTTCTTTTGGCCATTGATTGGAAACATGTCTTAATCCGTAATGAATTGGTTTCTCTTTGTCCTTTAAGTTCTTTTGGCCATTGATTGGAAATATGTCTTAATCCTTAAAAAATTGGTTTCTCTTTGTCCTTTAAGTTCTTTCGACCATTGATTGGAAACAAGTCTTAATCATTAATGAATTGGTTTCTCTTTGTCCTTTAAGTTCTTTTGGCCATTGATTGGAAACATGACTTAATCATTAATGAATTGGTTTCTCTTTGTCCTTTAAGTTCTTTTGGCCATTGATTGGAAACATGTCTTAGTCCTTAATGAATTGGTTTCTCTTTGTCCTTTAAGTTCTTTCGACCATTGATTGGAAACAAGTCTTAATCATTAATGAACTGGTTTCCCTTTGTCCTTGAAGTTCTTTTGGCCATTGATTGGAAATATGTCTTAATCCTTAATAAATTGGTTTCTCTTTGTCCTTTAAGTTCTTTCGGCCTTTGATTGGACCCTAGTCGTAATTATTAATGAATTGGCTTCTCTTTCTCCTTTAAGTTCTTTTGGCCGTTGATTGGAAACATGTCTTAATCCGTATTGAATTGGTTTCCCTTCGTCCTTTAAGTTCTTTTGGCCATTGATTGGAAACATGTCTTAATCATTGATGAATTGGTTTCTCTTTGTCCTTTAAGTTCTTTCGGCCATTGATTGGAAACATGCCTTAACCATTAATGAATTGGTTTCTCTTTGTCCTTTAAGTTCTTTCGGCCATTGATTGGAAACAAGTCTTAATCCTTAATGAATTGGTTTCTCTTTGTCCTTGAAGTTCTTTTGGCCATTGATTGGAAACATGTCTTAATCATTGATGAATTGCTTTCTCTTTCTCCTTTAAGTTCTTTCGGCCATTGATTGGAAACATGCCTTAACCATTAATGAATTGGATTTTCTTTGTCCTTTAAGGTCTTTTGGCCATTGATTGGAAATATGTCTTAATCCTTAATGAATTGGTTTCTCTTTGTCCTTTAAGTTCTTTCGGCCATTGATTGGAAACAAGTCTTAATCCTTAATGAATTGGTTTCTCTTTGTCCTTGAAGTTCTTTTGGCCATTGATTGGAGATATGTCTTAATCCTTAATAAATTGGTTTCTCTTTGTCCTTTAAGTTCTTTCGACCATTGATTGGAAACAAGTCTTAATCATTAGTCCTTTAAGTTCTTTTGGCCATTGATTGGAAACATGTCTTAATCCTTAATGAATTGGTTTCTTTTTGTCCTTTAAGTTCTTTGGGCCATTCATTGGAAACATGTCTTAATCATTGATGAATTGGTTTCTCTTTGTCCTTTAAGTTCTTTTGGCCATTGATTGGAAACATGTCTTAATCCTTAATGAATTGGTTTCTTTTTGTTCTTTAAGTTCTTTGGGCCATTGATTGGAAACATGTCTTAATCATTGATGAATTGGTTTCTCTTTGTCCTTTAAGTTCTTTCGGCCATTCGTTGGAAACAAGTCTTAATCATTAATGAATTGGTTTCTCTTTGTCCTTTAAGCTCTTTTGGCCATTGATTGGAAACATGTCTTAATCATTAATGAATTCGTTTCTCTTTGTCCTTTAAGTTCTTTTGGCCATTGAATGGAAACAAGTCTGAATCCGTAATGAATTGGTTTCTCTTTGTCCTTGAAGTTCTTTTGTCCATTGATTAGAAACATGTGTTAATCCTTAATGAAATGGTTTCT
>CM062522.1:36586872-36608395 GCA_031439585.1 Pterocarpus macrocarpus | reverse complement strand
TTCCAATCCACCGGAATGGGCTCAATTGAGTCCCTGTAGCCCAAGATATGGTCCAATCATTGAAGGCTGCTCAGAAACCGCGCCCAAATGCTTCAGTTCAGTTCCGAGCCCAATTTCGGCTTTAAGATCTCAGAATTAGCCCTTGCCCTCTTCATAGAAATTGTAGCTCTATCTCTTAGCTTTCCTACCAATCAAGAAGCATAATAAAATGAGGTATAGAGCTCAAGATATGATCTAAACACTGAAGCAGGTCAAAATAACCGAAATGCTGCAAAAATTAACTAAGTCTCACTAAGATCCAAAAAAAGAAAATGATCTAAACTCAACCAATTAAGCACAAAGGAGGATTAATGAGACAAGTATGAAGGATAAAAATAGTATAAAAATCCAATTCATCAAATTCCCCCACACTTAGCCCTTGCATGTCCTCATGCAAGACTCAACCTAAAGGAAACTAAACAAGGAAAATACCAAAATCAACTACAAACCAAAGTGGAAAAACTTATTCTCCAATGAATCATCAAAAGTGCTAAGTTTAGGGACAAAGTAGCATGTGAGGCATCAAGAATTTTCCAACAATCACATCAATCCCCACCTCTCTAAAGTATAAACCAAGCAACATCACTCAAAGTGCAAAGATCAAGTATGAAGAATCTCACAAGATGGTGGGTGAGTGTATGAAACTCACTAACTCTCAAGTGTGTGGGTAGAAATGTTTCACTCAATTCACCTCAATGGATCATGCATTACCATAGGCTTGCTAATCTTCTACTTCTCCACTACTTGCAATCATATGCAACACAAATCAATAGGGCTTCATTAATGGTTGTAATGGGGTTAAGGTAAGGGTAGGAAAAATAGGGAAATGACAAGGTAGAACCTAAGACAATAGGAGAAATATTGGTCAAGATATAAGCCAAGTTCACAAATGTGGGGGGTTTCCCAAAGTCATTCCATAACATATTCATTCCCTTCATGAACACTCCCATTTTGTTCGCCCTTTCTTTCTTTTTCTCTTTTTTTTTTTTTCTTTTTGTTGTTGTTGTTTTTTTTTTTTTATTTGCACACTTGCAATTTATGCTTTATTTGTAACCATCCACACTTGCAATTGATGCATATATGACTTTCATTTTGCACCCCCCCACACTTGATCTCCAACACAATAATGATAATGAAACCAATGCCTTCCTATTCCCTAAGGTTGGGTAGAATCATGGTTTTCCAAATGGGTTTAGGCTTGTAATGTGCTAGAATCAAAGAAAGAAAGGTCAACAAGGCTCAAAGGGGTTAACAGGGGAATTAATGCAAGGTGGGCTATATGGCCAAGTGGTTAAAAATGAAAAGAAATGCCTCTATTATGTCCATGAATGCATATGAAAATGTAGCCTCAAAGAAGAATCAAAGCAAGTTCTAGAATGACATAACCTATGAGGGTTGACACACAAGAAAGAAAGGAATGGTATGAAATGCAACCATCCAAAACATAGCTCATAAGCTCACAAGGGTAGTATTCATCATACTCAATCCAAGCAAATCAAGATCAATCACTCAATTCACACATTGCAAGAGGGAAAAGAAAAAATGAAATCATGTTGGAACTCCATCCACCTCAATATTTAATGTCCTAACTCAACAACCATCAATTCATCAAAGAAGAACAAGAGCAAAGATTATTTCAGCAACAAAAACAAACCCAAAATGCAAGACTAGCTGGAAAAATGCACGAGAGATAAACTAAAACTAATCATCCTCCCCACACTTCAACCCGACATTGCCCTCAATGTCATGCAAATGAATAGAATGCAAGGCAATTAGAAAGAAGTAGGAGAGGAAGAATAAAACATCCCTATCAAGCATAGGTGGCCGCTAACAAGCGAACCTCCTCAATGGTGTCCACGGATAGCTCCTCATGAAACAGACTTGAGACGGTGGCCATTCACAGAAAAACTCGTCCGTCCCAGGCTCTACAATCTGACAAAGACCCATAGGAAAAATCTGAGTAACAATATAAGGACCAAGCCACGGGAGCGAAGCTTACCAGGAGAAAAGCTTGAGGCGGGAGTTGTAGAGGAGCACTTTCTGGCCGACTGAGAACTCCTTCCGCAACAACATCCTATCATGGATGAGTTTGGCCTTCTCCTTATACATGCGGGCATTCTCATAGGCCTCTAAACGGATCTCCTCCAACTCCTGAAGCTGGAGCTTTCTATGAAGCCGGACTGGTCCAGATCCAAGTTGCAGTGTTTAAGCGCCCAATAAGCTACGTGCTCGATCTCTCTGGAAGGTGGCATGCCTTACCAAAGACAATCCTATAGGGGGACATCCCCAAAGGTGTCTTGTAGGCAGTGCGATAGGCCCATAAAGCATCCTCAAGTCTCTTGCTCCAGTCCTTCCTGTTCGGCTGAACAGTTTTCTCCAAGATCTGCTTCAACTCTCTGTTGGACACCTCTGCTTGTCCATTTGTCTGCGGATGGTATGGAGTTGAGACCTTATGGGTGACACCATACTTCTTGACAAGGTAGCCATGTTCCGGTTGCAGAAATGGCTTCTCTGGTCACTGATGATAGCTCTAGGCACCTCGAACCTGCAAAATATCTGTGATCTGATAAAATCTATGACAACATGAGAATCATCAGTCCGGGTGGCCTTGGCCTCCACCCATTTAGAGACATAATCAACAGCCAGTAATATGTAAACAAAACCAAAAGAAACAGGAAAAGGCCCCATAAAGTCAATACCCCAAACATCAAATATCTCACAAAACAATAAGTGGTCACTGAGGCATCTCATTCCTACGAAATACTACTGCTCTCGGCATTGTTCACAATTCCTACAATATGTGTAGGCATCGCGAAACAAAGTGGGCCAGTAAAAACCTACATCTAAAATCTTCCTAGTGTCTTGGCTGTGGACCAAAGTGGCCACCGCAGTAAGAGTGTGACAAAACTGTAAAATAGATGGCATCTCAGACTCATGCACACAACGCCGAATGACCTGATCACTACACATCCTCCACAAGTACGGATCATCCCTAAGTTTATCTATCTGATGCTTTTTAAAATAAGCAGGTAACTCAGCAGCAACCAGATAATTAACTAGATCAGCATACCATGGGTCCTTACCTTGCAGCTGTAGAAGCTGCTCATCTGGAAAGGTCTCACGGATAGGAAGAGGCTTTAGGGTCTGCGGGATTTGGCTCAGGTGATCCGCTACTAGATTCTCGGCTCCACTTTTGTCCTTGATCTCTATATCAAACTCCTGCAACAGCAACATCCACCTAATGAGCCTAGGCTTAGCATCTGGCTTCTTCAAATAGGAACTAGTCTTGCATGATCAGAAAAAACAGTCACTTTAGTTCCCAAAAGGTAAGCACGGAATTTATCTAAAGCAAAGACAATGGCTAGAAGCTCCTTCTCAGTGGTGGTATAGTTGGCTCAAGCGGTGTCCAAGGTCCGGGAAGCATAGGCTATAACATGGGGTATCTTCCCGACCCTTTGTGAAAGAACTGCTCCAACTACAAAGTTGGAAGCGTCACACATCAGCTCAAATGCATACTCCCAGTTCGGCGGTTGAAGCACCGGGGCAGAGATGAGGTGCTGCTCACCGGTCAAATGCCCTCCTACACTCATCATCAAACTGGAAGTCAACCTCCTTCTGCAATAGTCTGGATAATGGGAGTGCTATTCTGCTGAAATCCTGGATGAATCGCCCATAGAAACCTGCATGGCCAAGAAAGACCGCACTTCACTTGCGCATGCGAGGTAAGGCAAAGAAGTAATGACATCTATCTTGGATTTATCAACAGAAATACCCTCCCCAGAGATAATATGACCTAAGACCACACCCTGCCTAACCATAAAATGACACTTCTCAAAATTTAAGACAAGGTGTGATTCAACACATCTACCCAAAACTCTAGCCAGGCTATCTAGACATGCATCAAAAGAAGAGACGTAAACAGTAAAATCATCCATGAAAACTTCCATACAGTCCTCTAGAAAGTCAGAGAATATACTCACCATGCACCTCTGAAATGTACCTGGGGCGTTGCATAAGCCAAAGGGCATCCTCCGGTATGCAAATGTGCCGAATGGACAGGTGAAAGTGGTATTCTCTTGATCTTCTGGTGCAATATGAATCTGAAAATAGCCAGAGAAACTATCAAGAAAACAGTAGTGAGACTGACCTGCCAATCTCTCTAGCATCTAATCGATGAAGGGCAGAGGGAAGTGGTCTTTTCTGGTGGCTTAGTTCAGCTTCCTATAGTCAATCTGGACTCTCGGTACATTACGCACTTTTCGTGTAGTACCAGCTCACCATCTGAATTCTTCACTACTATAATACCGGTCTTCTTGGGGACAACTTGCACCGGGCTCACCCACTTGCGGTCTGAAATTGGATAAATGATGCAGCTGACTAGAAGCTTGCTGACTTCTTTCTTTACCACATCCAAGATCAGAGGATTCAGTCTCCTCTGGGGTTGCCTCACTGGTTTCACACCCTCTTCTAACTGAATTCTGTGCATGCACGTAGAGGGGCTAATCCCAGGTATGTCCGCCAATGTCCAGCCTAAAGCCTTCATGTTCTGCCTTAGAATGTTTAACAACTTCTCCTCTTGTTCTGGCAGCAAATCCTTGGCTATGATGACTGGCAGCTTCTCATTGGGTGCCAGGAATGCATACTTCAAGTTTTCTGGCAGAGGCTTCAACTCCAAGGTGGGTGGCTCTTGTATGGAGGGTGCTAATCTTGGAATTTGTTCTGTTTGTTTAATTTCAGCAACACATGAAGAATCTTGCACAATGGCATTAGAATCAAGAAAAACAGTGGATTCATCCATACTATCAGAAACTGGATCCACAGAATCTGCACAAATAGAGTCACTATATGCAGAATTTAAAACAGAAGGAATAGCAACCAAACCAGAATTTTCTGCAGCAGAAAATGCAGAATTTACAACTTCAGAATTTGTGGCTGCAGAATCTAAACAAACTGAAATGCATTTGTTAGCGGCAATATTCATGGAGTTTGAGTTTACCAGTGTTGGGATGAAATGTAACTGGAATGGACATCATCAACAAGAGCGAACTGCAATTAATAGCATCGTAAATGGAATTTTTAGAAACAGAAATTTCAGGAGCAGTGCGAAAGCAAATGTAAACTGCAGAATGTAAATTTCAGAAATGAATTCTCAACAATGAAGTTTCAAAATGTGCTGCAATAGCAGAATATGCACTCTCAATAGCAGGGTGAACAACTTCTAAACCTGCCGAAACTAAATCAATACCGCAGAGTTCAAGTCTACAAAAGCGCACAATCAGAGTTGGAATTAACAGAAACAGAACCAGAAATTTCAGCATGTAAATTAGCATAATTAAATGGTTCAGAATCTGAATCATGGAGGCATGCATCAATCTCAGCACAAACAACACATTTATCATGAATTCCATCACAATCAGAACATTGAAATTCATCTTGAAAGCCTACAATTTCTGGAAAATCATCCAACAAATGTTCATGCACATTATCAACCAATGAATCAATGATATCTAAGTGAAAAACAGAATGCTCTTCCGGTGGGAATTTCATGGCATCACACAAGTTAAAATTCACTTTGCTATCTCCAAATTCCATTGACAAGGTACCATAATGCACATCAATCTTGGTTTTTGCAGTTTTTAGAAATGGCCTACCTAAGATCAATGTTGGTTGATTAATATGCATGTCATCCTCCATATTCAACACATAAAAATCAGTAGGGAATATCAATTCATTTACTCTCACCAAAACATCTTCTAAAACTCCTTCCGGGTGGGTTGTGCTTGTAACATCCCCATTTTCACCTAAGTTAATTAGCTCGGTGTTCCCGGCTAATTAGAGGGATTAACGATTAATTGAGAATTAATCGATTAATCTCGAGAGTAAGGGCTTAGTAAATTAAAGGCAAGTCAACAATTGAGATTTAATACATTAAAGGTTACAATTAAAAGCCTAATTGCCCAATCCTTATTAACCCATAATTTAGAACATAAAAATCAAGATGGTTTAATCTAATTAACTAAGAGCATATAAGATTCAAAACTTAATCACATTAACCTTCACATCTTCTTACAAAATTAATGAGGAAAAATCCTTCTTAATTAAAATGTGCTAATGAGTAATTTAAACCAAGTGAATTAATTAACATTTAGATAATTACAACAATTAGAAAGATGTAGAAACTTCCCTTTAATTATAGTTTGAAAGTTTGGTCAAAGCAAGAGCCATATCCAACCATCCATTTACTTTCTCATCATACACCACAAGAACAAGAGTCCACATTAGTAGATCCCTTAAGTCATGACAAGAGTTGTACTCTTCTTCACCAAGATCATGACACTTGGTGTGATCCTAGCCATCCAATGCCCAATCCTAAGAGAGCTCATGCTTTTAACCACTTGACAAAAACACTACATAGTCTTTACCCAATTGCCAAGACTCAAGGGAAACACAACACACTCTTTTGCCCTATGGTTTTTCCCACTCTCTTACTTGTTGTATGAGGCAAAGTCACCTCATTCCTCGCCCCTCATTTGCGCCCACCCAATCAGCCCTCCTCTCTCCTCATTTCATTTTTCACTTCCTCTCTCAAGACACACACACACACACAAAGCTCTCTCCTCTCTCCAAGTCTCAAACTCTCTTCTTCTTCCAAGCTTCATTGTGTTCTTCCAACCCTCATACTACTTCCTACTCATCTCCATTCTCACAAGCCCTTCAAGGACCACTCTCTTTGGTTCTTGGAGAAACAAAGTAAACACTCACCAAGCCCCAAAATCAAGCTCAAGGAGAAGGAGGCCATCTCCAACCATCTTCATCTTCCAAGCCTTCAAAGAGGAACTTATTGGTAGTGACTCAAACCCTTCCTCTCCATATGTTTTTCAAGAACTAGAACCCCTGAGCTCTTCATAGCTAGGTGGTTTTAGGACTTGCTTCAAGGTCTCATGACCACATCTTGCCTTATGAGTGTTCTTGCCTTGATGAAAATGTTGTTTTGAAAAGAGATTTTGTGGTATGATGGTTTTTATGTATCTTGCTTTATTTTGGTTCAAAATACTGATTTGGTGACTCAAACTTTGAATGTGATGATGAGTTAAAACATGAAAATGGTGATTTGAAGTGATATAACAATTTCTTCATAAGCTTGAAGTGAAAAACTTAAAAACTAGTGAATCTGGAATTATGGCAGTCTGTAAAGCGTGCGGTATGTTTATTGCTACAAAACTCAGAATGGAACGAAACTATTTTTCTATGAAAGTAGACTCAAAGAGCTTTCCATACATATAAAATACATAAGATTCGGAGTTAAAATGAGTGAGATATGATTTTTCAAAGTGGACTGTTCTCGGATTGGTTTCTGTCTGGGCAGTCTACACTAAAATGTGTATAACTCGAGCTACAAAAATGATTTTTGAGTGAGACCAAGTTTTAATGAAAGCTAAGACATAGAGGAACAAACCCAGTTTTCTCAGATTCCTTCTGAGTAATTATAATGAGAAGTAACAATCCACTGTACCGGGAGTGAACTTAGAAACTGAACAGTCAGAATAAAATATGCATAACTCAAGCTACAAAATGAATTTTTGAGAGGGGTTTATTTTGTTTAAAAATAGACTCAGAGAAGTATATCCACACAAAAATTCGAAATAAAAGAGTAAAAAATGAAATTATGGTGAATTTTCAAAGTTACTGCCCTACTGTAAAAGTAAAACTGGTTATGGTAAAAGTCAAAGAATAAGGAGAAATAAGCTTTAAGACATTAATACCCTTACATTAAGCATTAGAGAACCCTCATAATTCAACTTAAAAAGTGTCAAAAAGGACATTAGACAAAAGTGGCATCATGCTAAATAAGAGAAGTTTACACAAGAGACAACCTCAATTAAAAGCTTGCACCCAATTTACTAAGCTAAGCTCATAAAATGTTGCTTGAGAATATGCCTATGTTTATGTGCAAGCATGATGTTATGGTGATGATGATGATGATGATGATGGTATGATGATGTTATGATTATGATCATGATGATGATGATATGATATGATGCTTAATGTTGTATGATATTGGTTTCTCTGTTTGGCAAAATTTTGGGAAGCTTCGGTCTAGCCGTTATGCTGCCGAAATTTTGTAAGAATTATGGACTTAGAAATATTTTGCATCATAATGCTTAAATAAGAAGAAGTTTAATTCAAGTAAGTGATCCTTCAAAGGGAAGGTAATCTAATTTAAGTTTCCTAAGCCCACAATTCACATGAGGCATGGCAAGACCCAGCTAGTGTGAGTATAGGGGATAGGTCTTATATGAGGCATGGCATGACCCAGCTAGTGTAAGTGCAGAAATTCTATGGTGGCGGCGGCCCGCGGTATGAGCTCATTACCACTTATGTTTAGTGGGTGAAAAGATTAAGTCAAGTTAAGAAAAGAAAAGGGACTTGGTCCAAAACCCTAGAAAGAGAAGAAGTTAAGAGAACCTTCTAGCTTGAACATGCATGTTTCATACGATTACACTTGTGCTTATGGTCATTATGATACAAATGATTAGAAAGTATGTTAAAATTGAATCCGCTTCGGATACTCATGTTTTCGAAAATCTAAGAATTGTATTTGATGCATGCTCACTGTTTTTATTAATAAAACCGAAGTGGCTGGGACGATGACGATGACACCACGTGTCGTGGTCGAGTCCTCTTGAGAAATCTTATTTCTCACCCTAGTTGTTTTAGTCTCGTCACCAGATTCTCATGGCTCACCGGTGGAATGGAGCATGGACCCTCCCCACCATGAGTGGGCTTACGACGGGGATACACACGCTATTGTGGCCACGACCACCACAGTAGTACGTACACATTTTTATCTGGGTCGAATTTTTGAAGAGGAGCCAGAAAACCCGCCAGCCCCGTAGACGTCTCTTCAGCTCTCCTTGGACAGCCCCTAGGTCCTTGGGATTTTCCGCCCGAGCCATTACCCGACTTGAGATGGAGCCGATGTCGCGGGTTTGCCCATGACCAAGTTTGCACCCTGGGAGATCCCTGTGATGGAGGTGAGCTCGGCGGCCACTCCTGGGCCGCCGCCACCGCCCCCTGAGTATCACCCTGCTGAGTCCGAAGAGGACCCCTCCGAGGCACGTTCGTCTGTGGCCAGCCATACCCCGGGTCGTCGCGTGCGTCGCTTTGAGGTGATCAGTCGGCACCCCCGCATCATCCGCACTCCTCACGTTCCCCGAGGCCGGGGAGCGAGGGAACAGGCATTCGAGGACTTGAGCCCACTTGATCGAAGGCATGGAATGGGCGGAGAAGGCCAGAGGCGTCCATATGGGTCTATTTTTATTTGTGTTCCTTATCTGTTGTATTTCATTCTGTATCAGACTTATGTATCTTTGACTTCGGGGCCATGGTATGACCATGAGTTCCCTCTTATGTATGGATATTACGAGATTAATTATATTTATGATTGTTGTAGTAATTGAATGCATGATATTTTGATTTTATCCTTGTTCCTTTAATTTATACTGAAATCTTTGCGATACGTTCGTTTGTTGCTACTTTCTCGCGCGAGGCTTTACTTTCAAAAAGTGACGACGTATTTCAAAAGAAAAAGAAAAATTTTACCGTATTTTCCGCGTAATTTAATTTCAAATGAAGTTTAGTTTTCCACGAGCATAAGTAACAGATAATAAAATGCCGTAATACGACTTAAGCGTAGTATGGGTTTATTAGGGTGTTACATTATGGTATCGAGCGATTCATCTGTTAAAGCCTGAGGTTGGACTGACTATGCTTCCAAGCATAACTCTACGTGCGCTATGTTAAGTCATGCTGTGGATCCTGTTTGTATGATGGGATGTAGGACTTAGAATGCATGACCGTCATGTGAGATTGCCTATAGTTGCTGCCATGCTTGTGCTCAGTATTGGGCCTGATCAACTCGATATTTTGTTTTGGTGTGCTCAGGAACTAATGGCAACTCGCAGACGCATTCGCCAACGAACCCAATGACAAAGACGAACATCGCTGATTTCATGAGGACTTTTCAGCAAATGGCGAATGCCATGCAAGCTCAAGCTACAGCTGCTGAGCATATGATGGATCAACTAAATCGAAGATCCGAAGAGTCTGTTGGTGGAAATGGAGCGGACGCCGAGTATCAGAAATTCTCGGAGTTTCGTAAGGCAAACCCGCCAAGTTTCAAGGGGGCTTTTAACCCTGACGAAGCCGATGAGTGGATCAAAGAGATCGAGAAGATCTACTCTGTGCTGACCTGCTCGGAAACCCAAAAGGTGGCCTTTGCCACTTATATGTTGAAGGCGGATGCCGAATTTTGGTGGAAAGGGGCGAAGAGCCTGATGGAGAGCGACCAAAGGGAAATCACTTGGGACGTCTTCAAGGCGACTTTCTATGAGAAGTATTTCCGATGTATGCGTGAGAGCATAAAGGAGATGGAGTTCCCGAGGCTCTACTAGGGAGGTATGAGCATTGCTGAGTACACGGCGAAGTTTGAGGAGCTGTGCAAGTTCTCCACCCTTTATCAGCGGAACCCCGACGAGAACTGGAAATGCATGAAATATGAAGGGGGTTTAAGGGCTGACATCCTGGCATCTGTAGCCCCGCTGGAAATTCGGAACTACGCGGCCCTTGTCAATAAGAGTCGTGTAGTGGAGGAATGCAACCGTAAGTTGGCAATTCAGAGGTCGGAGGCCCATAAGAGAAGGCAAGCGTCTCAAGGGCAACACACGAAGCAGCCCCCGCAAAAGAAGCCCTACCATGGTGAGGGTTCTAAGGGCAAGCAGCCACAGAGACCATCTGCTAATCCTCCAAGACCCGCCGGCCAGCCTCCGGCTGCAACAAATTACATGCGCCAAGTATGGGAAGCAACATAGAGGGGTCTGCTACGCGGGACAAAATGTTTGCTTCAGATGTGGATAGCCCGGCCATTTTGCCAAGAACTGCAACAAGGACACGCCTGCCCCCAAACCGCAACGCCAAGGAAGGGTTTTCACCATGAACGCCGAGGAGACCACGGAGTCTAATGATCTCATTCGAGGTACATGCGAAGTGAACGGTAACATCTTAACTGTACTGTATGATTCTGGCGCTACGCATTCTTTTATTTCCCATGATTGCGTAAGTAGATTGGGGTTGTCTGTTTCTGAAATGCCTTACATGTTGCTTGTTTCTACTCCCACTGGGAAATCAGTTAGAACTTGTCTGTGTTGTTTAAAATGTCGAATTCACATCGATGGTAGGACCTACGAGTCAGATTTAATCTGTCTTCCTTTAGTTGGTTTAGATCTAATCTTAGGCATGGATTGGCTCTCAGCCAACCATGTTATGTTGGATTGTGCTGCCAAAACAATCGTATTCCCTTCTTTACCTTCTAACCCTATTAGTTTAAGCCTAAAACCTATTGAGTTATACTGTTGTAAGACTGAGAATCAAGAATACGTTCTCCTATCGACTAGTGAGGTTGAACTGGAGCAAGCTCTTGATGAGATTCCTGTGGCGAATGAGTACCCTGAAGTTTTCCCTGAGGATATTCCTGAGTTTCCCCCTGAGAGAGAGATAGAGTTTTCCATAGAATTGGTGCCAGGAACTGGACCAATATCTATTGCACCCTACCAAATGTCTCCTTTGGAGTTGGAGGAGCTGAAGACCCAATTGGAGGAATTGCTGGAAAAGAAGTTTGTGAGACCAAGTGCCTCACCTTGGGGAGCCCCGGTGTTGTTTGTCAAGAAAAAGGATGGAAGCATGAGGCTGTGTGTGGATTATCGGCAGTTGAACAAGGTCACAGTGAAGAACAAGTACCCCTTGCCAAGGATAGATGACCTGATGGACCAACTCAGAGGAGCAGTGGTGTTTTCAAAGATAGATCTGAGGTCGGGTTACCATCAGATTAGAGTGAAGGAGGAAGATATCCCCAAGACGGCCTTTAGGACTAGATATGGGCATTATGAGTTTAGAGTAATGTCGTTTGGATTGACCAATGCCCCGGCTGTGTTTATGGATTATATGAACAGGATCTTTAGGCCGTACCTGGATAAGTTTGTGGTGGTCTTTATAGATGACATCCTCATCTATTCAAAGACGAAGGAGGAACACGAAGAGCATATGAGGATTGTGTTGGAAATCTTGAGGGATAAGAAGCTTTATGCAAAGTTGTCGAAGTGTGAGTTTTGGCTAGAGGAAGTGAAGTTCTTGGGTCACGTCGTGACTAAGGGAGGGATATCCGTAGATCCAAGCAAGGTGGAAGCTGTAATGAACTGGGAGAGACCTACGACGGTAACGGAGATTCGGAGTTTTCTCGGCCTAGCCGGATATTATCGGAGGTTTATAAAGGGATTTTCTCAGATATCACTACCTTTGACCAAGCTCACTAGGAAGAATGCTGCTTTCGCGTGGACTGAAGAGTGTGAGAAAAGTTTTCAAGAGTTGAAGGCAAAGTTGACTTCCACACCTGTACTAGTCCTACCTGACCCTAAGGGAGCCTTTGAGGTTTACTGTGATGCCTCTGGAAGAGGTTTAGGTTGTGTTCTGATGCAAAATCGCAGTGTGGTAGCGTACGCCTCTAGACAACTGAAGCCTCATGAAGTTAATTACCCAACCCATGACCTGGAATTAGCGGCCGTGGTATTTGCCTTGAAGATATGGAGGCACCATCTATATGGAGTTAGGTTTGAGGTGTTCTCGGATCATAAGAGTCTGAAGTACTTGTTTGATCAGAAGGAGCTCAACATGAGGCAGAGGAGGTGGATGGAATTCTTGAAGGATTATGATTTTGGGTTAAACTACCACCCTGGTAAGGCTAATGTGGTGGCAGATGCACTGAGCCGCAAGTCACTACATGTGTCGTGGATGATGGTCAAGGAAGCAGAGTTGATTGAGAGCTTTAGAGACTTGAACCTTGGAGTTACCCTGACCCCTCGTAGCATAAGGTTGAGTCTGATCAAGGTGACGAGTGAGTTCAAAGGACAAATTATGCGGGCTCAGGAAGAGGATGAAGAGTTCTTGAGGATAGTAGCCCAGGTGAAGGAAGGAAAGCTGAAAGAATTTACTCAAGGCGTTGATGGCGTGTGGAGGTATCAAGGGAGGATATGTGTACCTGCTATGGACGACTTGAGGAGGAGGATTGTAGAAGAAGCTCACAAAGGTCATTTCACCATACATCCTGGCATGACAAAGATGTACCAAGACCTCAAGAGGATGTTTTGGTGGCCAGGCATGAAACGAGATGTAGCCGATGTGGTGGGAAAGTGCTTAGTTTGTCAAAAGGTGAAAATTGAGCACCAAAAACCCTCAGGCATGCTGCAGTCATTGGAGATCCCTGAGTGGAAATGGGATGGAATCTCTATGGATTTTGTGATGGGTTTACCCCGAACACAAGCAGGATTTGATGCCATATGGGTTGTCGTGGATAGATTGACCAAGTCTGCCCACTTCTTACCCATTAGAGCGAATTATCCTCTGGATAAGCTAGCCCAGCTATACATCCAAGAGATCATAAGATTGCACGGAGTACCTGCAACCATCGTGTCTGATAGAGACCCAAGGTTTACCTCTAGGTTCTGGGGAGCCTTGCAAAAGGCCTTTGGGACGAAACTTTGTTTAAGTACAGCCTACCACCCCCAGACTGATGGACAATCAGAAAGAACCATACAAACCCTAGAGGATATGTTGAGAGCATGTGTAATGGACCGACCTGGAAGTTGGGACAAACACCTACCCCTCATCGAGTTCGCCTACAACAATAGTTTCCACGCTAGCATTGGGATGGCGCCTTATGAAGCCCTGTATGGCAGGAAGTGCCAATCTCCGCTTTGTTGGTATGAATCAGGTGAGCAAAGCCTCTTAGGGCCGGATGCAGTTAGACAAACCACCGAACAAATTAAGAGGATAAGGGAAAGGATTCTCACTGCACAAAGTCGTCAGAAGAGCTATGCGGATAAGAGGAGAAAGCCAATCGAGTTCCAAGAGGGAGAACACGTATTCTTGAAAATCACTCCTACAACAGGCATTGGTAGAGCCCTTAGAGTCAAAAAGTTGAGCCCTCGTTTTCTTGGCCCTTTTGAAATCTTGAAACGAGTAGGAACAGTTGCCTACCAAATAGCATTACCACCCCATTTGTCAAACCTTCATAATGTTTTCCATGTCTCCCAATTGAGAAAGTACAACTCCGACCCCAATCATCTTCTTGAGCCAGAAAGTGTACAGTTAAGGGAAGACCTAACCTTCGACCTACCGCCTATGAGAATCATAGATAGGAAGGTCAAGCAGTGAGAACAAGTCATTGCCCTAGTGAAAGTGGCATGGGGAAGAGGAAGCTTGGAGGAGCACACGTGGGAGCTCGAGGCAGATATGCAAAGAGATTTTCCCCACTTTGTTGGTAGCAATTTTGAGGGCAAAATTCTTTTTAAGGAGGGGAGAAATGTAACATCCCCATTTTCACCTAAGTTAATTAGCTCGGTGTTCCCGGCTAATTAGAGGGATTAACGATTAATTGAGAATTAATCGATTAATCTCAAGAGTAAGGGCTTAGTAAATTAAAGGCAAGTCAACAATTGAGATTTAATACATTAAAGGTTACAATTAAAAGCCTAATTGCCCAATCCTTATTAACCCATAATTTAGAACATAAAAATCAAGATGGTTTAATCTAATTAACTAAGAGCATATAAGATTCAAAACTTAATCACATTAACCTTCACATCTTCTTACAAAATTAATGAGGAAAAATCCTTCTTAATTAAAATGTGCTAATGAGTAATTTAAACCAAGTGAATTAATTAACATTTAGATAATTACAACAATTAGAAAGATGTAGAAACTTCCCTTTAATTATAGTTTGAAAGTTTGGTCAAAGCAAGAGCCATATCCAACCATCCATTTACTTTCTCATCATACACCACAAGAACAAGAGTCCACATTAGTAGATCCCTTAAGTCATGACAAGAGTTGTACTCTTCTTCACCAAGATCATGACACTTGGTGTGATCCTAGCCATCCAATGCCCAATTCTAAGAGAG
This sequence comes from Pterocarpus macrocarpus, assembly GCA_031439585.1. NCBI lineage: Eukaryota > Viridiplantae > Streptophyta > Magnoliopsida > Fabales > Fabaceae > Pterocarpus > Pterocarpus macrocarpus. The sequence goes on along the minus strand of CM062522.1, from coordinate 36,593,345 downwards.
CTCATGCTTTTAACCACTTGACAAAAACACTACATAGTCTTTACCCAATTGCCAAGACTCAAGGGAAACACAACACACTCTTTTGCCCTATGGTTTTCCCACTCTCTTACTTGTTGTATGAGGCAAAGTCACCTCATTCCTCCCCCTCATTTCGCCACCCAATCAGCCCTCCCTCTCTCCTCATTTCATTTTTCACTTCCTCTCTCAAGACACACACACACACACAAAGCTCTCTCCTCTCTCCAAGTCTCATACTCTCTTCTTCTTCCAAGCTTCATTGTGTTCTTCCAACCCTCATACTACTTCCTACTCATCTCCATTCTCACAAGCCCTTCAAGGACCACTCTCTTTGGTTCTTGGAGAAACAAAGTAAACACTCACCAAGCCCCAAAATCAAGCTCAAGGAGAAGGAGGCCATCTCCAACCATCTTCATCTTCCAAGCCTTCAAAGAGGAACTTTTTGGTAGTGACTCTAACCCTTCCTCTCCATATGTTTTTCAAGAACTAGAACCCCTAAGCTCTTCATAGCTAGGTGGTTTTAGGACTTGCTTCAGATCTCATGACCACATCTTGCCTTATGAGTGTTCTTGCCTTGATGAAAATGTTGTTTTGAAAAGAGATTTTGTGGTATGATGGTTTTTATGTATCTTGCTTTATTTTGGTTCAAAATACTGATTTGGTGACTCAAACTTTGAATGTGATGATGAGTTAAAACATGAAAATGGTGATTTGAAGTGATATAACAATTTCTTCATAAGCTTGAAGTGAAAAACTTAAAAACTAGTGAATCTGGAATTATGGCAGTCTGTAAAGCGTGCGGTATGTTTATTGCTACAAAACTCAGAATGGAACGAAACTATTTTTCTATGAAAGTAGACTCAAAGAGCTTTCCATACATATAAAATACATAAGATTCGGAGTTAAAATGAGTGAGATATGATTTTTCAAAGTGGACTGTTCTCGGATTGGTTTCTGTCTGGGCAGTCTACACTAAAATGTGTATAACTCGAGCTACAAAAATGATTTTTGAGTGAGACCAAGTTTTAATGAAAGCTAAGACATAGAGGAACAAACCCAGTTTTCTCAGATTCCTTCTGAGTAATTATAATGAGAAGTAACAATCCACTGTACCGGGAGTGAACTTAGAAACTGAACAGTCGAGAATAAAATATGCATAACTCAAGCTACAAAATGAATTTTTGAGAGGGGTTTATTTTGTTTAAAAATAGACTCAGAGAAGTATATCCACACAAAAATTCGAAATAAAAGAGTAAAAATGAAATTATGGTGAATTTTCAAAGTTACTGCCCTACTGTAAAAGTAAAACTGGTTATGGTAAAAGTCAAAGAATAAGGAGAAATAAGCTTTAAGACATTAATACCCTTACATTAAGCATTAGAGAACCCTCATAATTCAACTTAAAAAGTGTCAAAAAGGACATTAGACAAAAGTGGCATCATGCTAAATAAGAGAAGTTTACACAAGAGACAACCTCAATTAAAAGCTTGCACCCAATTTACTAAGCTAAGCTCATAAAATGTTGCTTGAGAATATGCCTATGTTTATGTGCAAGCATGATGTTATGGTGATGATGATGATGATGATGATGGTATGATGATGTTATGATTATGATCATGATGATGATGATATGATATGATGCTTAATGTTGTATGATATTGGTTTCTCTGTTTGGCAAAATTTTGGGAAGCTTCGGTCTAGCCAGTTATCTTTCTTAGAAATTTTGTAAGAATTATGGACTTAGAAATATTTTGCATCATAATGCTTAAATAAGAAGAAGTTTAATTCAAGTAAGTGATCCTTCAAAAGGGAAGGTAATCTAATTTAAGTTTCCCCTCGCCCACAATTCACATGAGGCATGGCAAGACCCAGCTAGTGTGAGTATAGGGGATAGGTCTTATATGAGGCATGGCATGACCCAGCTAGTGTAAGTACCGAAATTCTATGGTGGCGACGGCCACGGTATGAGCTCATTACCACTTATGTTTAGTGGGTGAAAAGATTAAGTCAAGTTAAGAAAAGAAAAGGGACTTCGGTCCAAAACCCTAGAAAGAGAAGAAGTTAAGAGAACCTTCTAGCTTGAACATGCATGTTTCATACGATTACACTTGTGCTTATGGTCATTATGATACAAATGATTAGAAAGTATGTTAAAATTGAATCCGCTTCGGATACTCATGTTTTCGAAAATCTAAGAATTGTATTTGATGCATGCTCACTGTTTTTATTAATAACACCGAAGTGGCTGGGACGATGACGATGACACCACGTGTCAGGGTCGAGTCCTACTGAGAAATCTTATTTCTCACCCTAGCTGTTTTTCCGTCTCGTCACCAGATTCTCATGGCTCACCCCGTGGAATGGAGCATGGACCCTCCCCACCATGAGTGGGCTTACGACGGGGATACACACGCTATTGTGGCCACGACCACCACGATGAGTATGCGTACACATTTTTATCCTGGTCGAATTTTTGAAGAGGAGCCGGGAAAACCCGCCACCTCGTAGACGTCTCTTGACTCTCCTTGGACAGCCTCTAGGTCCTTGGGACTTTCCGCTGAGCCATTACCCGACTTGAGATGGAGCCGATGTCGCGGGTTTGCCCGCATGACCAAGTTTGCACCTGCCGAGATCCTGTGACGGAGGTGAGCACGACGGCCACTCCTAGGGCCGCCGCCACCCCGAGTATCACCTGCCGAGTCAGAAGAGGACCCCTCAGAGGCACGTTCGTCTGCGGGCCACCATACCGGTCGTCGCGTGCGTCGCTTTGAGGTGATCAGTCGGCACCCCCGCATCATCCGCACTCCTCACGTTCCCCGAGGCCGAGGAGCGAGGGGAACCAGGCATTCGAGGACTTGAGCCCACTTGATCGAAGGCATGGAATGGGCAGAGAGGCCAGCAGACGTCCATATGGGTCTATTTTTATTTGTGTTCCTTATCTGTTGTATTTCATTCTGTATCAGACTTATGTATCTTTGACTTCGGGGCCATGGTATGACCATGAGTTCCCTCTTATGTATGGATATTACGAGATTAATTATATTTATGATTGTTGTAGTAATTGAATGCATGATATTTTGATTTTATCCTTGTTCCTTTAATTTATACTGAAATCTTTGCGATACGTTCGTTTGTTGCTACTTTCATGAGGCTTTACTTTCAAAAAGTGACGACGTATTTCAAAAGAAAAAGAAAAATTTTACCGTATTTTCCGCGTAATTTAATTTCAAATGAAGTTTAGTTTTCCACGAGCATAAGTAACAGCTAATAAAATGCCGTAATACGACTTAAGCGTAGTATGGGTTTATTAGGGTGTTACAGTGCTCCGGTTGGCTAGTTGAATGACCACTCCCGTTGGCTTGAGCTCTCCCATGTGCAAGGACTTGTAAACCGATGTTGGCATGACATTGATTGAAGCACCAAGGTCTAGCATGGCTTGATTGAATTGCTTGCTCCCTATGGTGCAAGGGATCGTAAAAGTGCCCGGATCCTTGCATTTAGGTGGAATGCTCGGTTGGATGATGGCGGATACATTTCTGCCCATGCTGACTTTTTCATTTCCCTTCAGCCTCCTTCTATGAGTGCATAAGTCTTTGAGGAACTTTGCATATTTGGGAATTTGCTTGATTGCATCCAGGAGTGGAATATTAACTTCAACTTTTCTGAATGTCTCCATGATCTCCTTGTCCAGTGCCTTACCTTTCGCTTCTTGTTTTGTGTCACTCTATTGGGGAAGGGCAGTGGCAATTTCTCACTTTGTTCAACTTGCTTGCTATTGCTTGGTTCCGCATAATTTTCCTCACGATTCTCCGTAATCGATTTTCTTGTATCCTTGGTTGTTCTGCAGAATCTGCAGAATCTGGTTGTTCAACATCGGGAACCTTAAGTTGCTTGCCATTTCTCGAGTGATGGAACCGACATTCCTTGGATTGCTCACGGATTGGGAGGAGGTTGCTGAACCTTGGGATTTCAGCTCATTCATCGTTGTAGCCAATCGACCAATCTGTGTTTGCGGACTACGGATGTCGGCCATTCTTTTGGCCAAATCAACACCTTGGTTGCCATCTCGCTTCACAAATTCTCGCCAAGCTTGGTTACGAGCTCTTGCTTTGTGGTGGGTCTGGTTTAGCTTGCTGCGGATCTCGCTGTCTCATGTTTGGTCCTGACATTATGCTTGAACCGATATTGAGGAGGTTCTTTGCTCTTTGTTGGAATTGATTAGCATTACCATACCTCAGGTTTGGGTGGTCTCTCCATCCGGGATTGTATGAATTAGAAAAGGGGTCATAATTCCTCTGCTGCTGGTTCTGTGGCTGTTGATAAGGCCTCCCAGGAAAAATTCCAGCAATTGTTTCATTACCTTCTTGTAGCAGCTGCGGACATTGGTCTGTTGTATGACCTGGTATACGACAAATTCCACAAAGGCTTCTTTGGTGGTGGTATGGATTGCTGAGGCTGTTGTATCTGACCAAGTGCCATTTGCCTCACTAAAGTTGTCAACTCATCTATTCTGTTCTCCATCCTCTGCTGGTTCGGATTATAGGTATTCACTTCATTCACTCCTCTTGTAGGCACTATGGCTCGGGTACCAAATTGTTGAGCATTTTTAGCCATGTTAGCAATCAAGTCCTGGGCTGCAGCAGGGGTTTTATCTACCAGAGCTCCTCCAGAAGCAGCATCAACCATACTTCTATCCATTGGCATCAGGACCTTCATAAAAATCTTGAATGAGGAGCTGGTCACTAACTGCGGTGGTGTGGACAGCTTGCACACAATTTCTTGAATCTCTCCCAATATTCATGTAAGGTCTCACCATGGATCTGCCTTATGCCACATATATCTTTTCTGATTGCAGTAGCTCTTGAAGCAGGAAAGAATTTCTCTAGAAACAGCCTATTCATGTCTTGCCAGCATGTAATGGAACCAGGATGCAGATAGTAAAGCCAATCCTTTGCAGCTCCATCAAGTGAGAAAGGAAAAGCTCTCAATTTAATGTGATCTTCATCAACTCCATGTGGCCTCATGGTGGAGCACACCACATGGAATTCCTTGAGATGCTTGTGTGGATCTTCTCCAGCCAGACCATGGAACTTAGGAAGCAAGTGTATCAATCCTGATTTGAGCTCAAAATCCGCATGCAATTCTGGGTATTGGATGGCAAGAGCTTGGTAGTTGACATCTGGTGCTGCCAGCTCTTTCAAAGTCCTATCATGATTGTTAGCCATGTTTTCTGGAAGCAACTGGTCAGTCTCAGAACTCAAATCAGTGAATTCAGATGCAGACTCACTAAAACTATCACTATGCAAGCTACTACTATGCAAATGACTAGTATGAAGACTATGCACACTACCCTGACTCCTAATGAGCCTATGGAATGTTCTATCTATCTCAGGATCAATATCACACAAATTTTGAGGATTGGACCTGGTCATGCATGATCAGACAGAATTACTTGCAATGCAAGAAAAGCACTAAAAATGCAAGAACACAAGAACCAGCATGCACAAGCACTCAAACTAGGTCAAGGGGAGGTGGATCAGATCAGTTTTAGGATGCAAATGAAGCACAAGAAAGCTCAGATCAAAATAAGCTTGTTTGCTACCTGAAAATTGAATTAGAAAAATCAGAAAATCCTAAAAATTAAGAAAAAATGGCCTAAATGATGGTTTTTTTGAAAAGTTTGTGCCCCAAACCGCCTCCGGCAATTTGTCCAGCTAGATCTCAAAAAGTTATATGAAATAGACATATAATTTGCATCAAACGGAGTTATATGCAAAAAGTTATGCCCTTTCAAAGTTTTGGTCTACTTTTTGTGAAAAGTCACAACAAATGATGGAAATTGCCAAAATTAAGTGTCACCTGACCTTATGGGTCACTTTTGCTTAGAAGGATGGTGAAACTTTGGACAGCAATCCTTGGTTCCAAACTCCCACTTAGGATCCACTTCCGTACCTCCTATTAGGCTCCCTTATGCTCCCTTGGTGTAATTCTCAGAAAAAGCAGTGGTCAACACTCACAACCAAGGTTAGCAACAATCCTAATATGATTAATGTGGTCTATAGAAGCAAGGAAAGGCACTGTTCTATTGGTTGATGCAGAAAGTGCTATGACAGGTACTCGAAATGCTATGCAAGGTGAGGCTAAAGATGCTCTCGATATGGATGCGGACTAAGGCTTATATGAATGACTATTCTATGATGCAAACTCTATTAATGTCCTGAGACTAGAAAATGTAGAATGGAGGTTATGTACGAACTAGTCTATGAGCTGGTTATGCAGATGAGGAATTTGCCTAGCCTAGCTTATGAAGGTTCCTAGTTGCAGAATGCAGAATGCATAAGAGAAACCAGAATGCAAGGATAGAAGCCAAATGTGCAGAGTGTAGGACCACACAAAGAAAATAGAATTGGACACTAACACTAAAACTAACAACTCAGAGCCATCAAACAAAACAA
>CM062522.1:36561372-36586372 GCA_031439585.1 Pterocarpus macrocarpus | reverse complement strand
CTTACTCCTAAAGCCATTGGTTTCTCATTCTCCATTATGTTACTTTTGTAATTGATAGTAAGCACGTCATATTCCCTAAGGTATTGATTTCTCATTCTCCTTTATGTTCCTTTTGCAATTGATTGAAGCAAGTCTTATTCCTAAGGAATTTGTTTCTCATTCTCGATTATGTTCCTTTTGCATTTGATTGGAAGCAAGCCTTATTCCATAAGGAATGGTTTCTCATTCTTCTTTAAGTTCTTTTGGGCATTGAATAGGATCAAGTCTTAATCCAAAAGGAATTGGTTTCTAATTCTCCTTTATGTTCCTTTTGCAATTGACTGGAAGCAAGTCTAATTCCCTTAAGGAATTTATTTACGATTCTTCATTATGTTCCTTATGCATTTGCTTGGAAGCAAGCCTTATTGCATAAGGAATTGGTTTCTTATTCTTCTTTAAGTTATTTTTGGCATTGAATGGAATCAAGTCTTAATCCAAAAGGAATTGGTTTCTCATTCTCCATTACGTTCCTTTTGTAATTGATTGTAAGCAAGTCTTCTTCCCTAAGGAATTGGTTTCTCATTCTCCATTATATTCCTTTTGCATTTGATTGGAAGCAAGTCTTATTCCTTAAGGAGTTGGTTTCTCATTCTTCTTTAAGTTCTTTTTGGCATTGAAGAGAATCAAGTCTTAATCCAAAAGGAATTGGTTTCTCATTCTCGTTTATGTTCCTTTTGCAATTGATTGGAAGCAAGTCTTAATCCTTAATGAATTGGTTTCTCATTCTCCTTTATGTTTGTTTTGCATTCTATTGAAAGCAAGTCTTCTTTCTTAAGGAATTGGTTTCTCATTCTTCTTTAAATTCTTTTGGGCATTGAATGGAATCAAGTCTTAATCCTAAAGCAATTGGTTTCTCATTCTCCATTATGTTCCTTTTGTAATTGATTGTAAGCAAGTCTTATTCCCTAAGGAATTGGTTTCTCATTCTCCATTATGTTCCTTTTGCATTTGATTGGAAGCAAGTCTTATTCCTTAAGGAGTTGGTTTCTCATTCTTCTTTAAGTTCTTTTGGGCATTGAAGAGAATCAAGTCTTAATCCAAAAGGAATTGGTTTCTCATTCTCGTTTATGTTCCTTTTGCAATTGATTGGAAGCAAGTCTTAATCCTTAATGAATTGGTTTCTCATTCTCCATTATGTTCCTTTTGCATTTGATTGGAAGCAAGTCTTATTCCTTAAGGAGTTGGTTTCTCATTCTTCTTTAAGTTCTTTTGGAAATTGAAGAGAATCAAGTCTTAATCCAAAAGGAATTGGTTTCTCATTCTCGTTTATGTTCCTTTTGCAATTGATTGGAAGCAAGTCTTAATCCTTAATGAATTGGTTTCTCATTCTCCTTTATGTTCGTTTTGCATTCTATTGAAAGCAAGTCTTCTTTCTTAGGGAATTGGTTTCTCATTCTTCTTTAAATTATTTTGGGCATTGAATGGAATCAAGTCTTAATCCTAAAGCAATTGGTTTCTCATTCTCCATTATGTTCCTTTTGTAATTGATTGTAAGCAAGTCTTATTCCCTAAGGAATTGTTTTCTCATTCTCCTTTATGTTCCTTTTGCAATTGATTGGAAGCAAGTCTTATTCCTTAAGGAATTTGTTTCTCATTCTCGATTATGTTCCTTTTGCATTTGATTGGAAGCAAGCCTTATTCCATAAGGAATTGGTTTCTCATTCTTCTTTAAGTTCTTTTGGGCATTGAATGGAATCAAGTCTTAATACAAAAAGGAATTGGTTTCTCATTCTCCTTTATGTTCCTTTTGCAAGTTGATTAGAGCTAAGTCTTAATCCTTAAGGAATTGGTTTCTCATTCTTCCTTTATGTTCGCTTTGCATTCTATTGAAAGCAAGTCTTCTTCATAAGGAATTGGTTTCTCATTCATCTTTAAGTTCTTTTGGGCATTGAATGGAATCAATTCTTAATCCCAAAGGAATTGGTTTCTCATTCTGCTTTAAGTTCTTTTAGGCGTGGAATGGAATCAAGTCTTAATCCAAAAGGAATTGGTTTCTCATTCTCCTTTACGTTCCTTTTGCAATTGATTGGAAGCAAGTCTTATTCCTTAAGGAATTTGTCTCGATTCTCCATTATGTTCCTTTTGCATTTGATTGAAGCAAGCCTTATTCCATAAGGAATTGGTTTCTCATTCTTCTTTAAGTTCTTTTGGGCATTGAATGGAATCAAGTCTTAATCCAAAAGGAATTGGTTTCTCGTTCTCCTTTATGTTCCTTTTGCAATTGATTGGAATCAAGTCTTAATCCAAAAGGAATTTGTTTCTGATTCTCCATTATATTCCTTTTGCATTTGATTGGAAGCAAGCCTTATTCCATAAGGAATTGGTTTCTCATTCTTCTTTAAGTTCTTTTGGGCATTGAATGGAATCAAGTCTTAATCCAAAAGGAATTGGTTTCTCATTCTCCATTACGTTCCTTTTGTAATTGATTGTAAGCAAGTCTTCTTCCCTAAGGAATTGGTTTCTCATTCTCCATTATGTTCCTTTTGCATTTGATTGGAAGCAAGTCTTATTCCTTAAGGAGTTGGTTTCTCATTCTTCTTTAAGTTCTTTTTGGCATTGAAGAGAATCAAGTCTTAATCCAAAAGGAATTGGTTTCTCATTCTCGTTTATGTTCCTTTTGCAATTGATTAGAAGCAAGTCTTAATCCTTAATGAATTGGTTTCTCATTCTCCTTTATGTTCGTTTTGCATTCTATTGAAAGCAAGTCTTCTTTCTTAGGGAATTGGTTTCTCATTCTTCTTTAAATTATTTTGGGCATTGAATGGAATCAAGTCTTAATCCTAAAGCAATTGGTTTCTCATTCTCCATTATGTTACTTTTGTAATTGATTGTAAGCAAGTCTTATTCCCTAAGGAATTGTTTTCTCATTCTCTTTTATGTTCCTTTTGCAATTGATTGGAAGCAAGTCTTATTCCTTAAGGAATTTGTTTCTCATTCTCGATTATGTTCCTTTTGCATTTGATTGGAAGCAAGCCTTATTCCATAAGGAATTGGTTTCTCATTCTTCTTTAAGTTCTTTTGGGCATTGAATGGGATCAAGTCTTAATCCAAAAGGAATTGGTTTCTCGTTCTCCTTTATGTTCCTTTTGCAATTGACTGGAAGCAAGTCTAATTCCTTAAGGAATTTGTTTCTGATTCTCCATTATGTTCCTTTTGCATTTGATTGGAAGCAAGCCTTATTCCATAAGGAATTGGTTTCTCATTCTTCTTTAAGTTCTTTTGGGCATTGAATGGAATCAAGTCTTAATCCAAAAGGAATTGGTTTCTCATTCTCATTACGCTCCTTTTGTTATAGATTGTTAGTAAGTCTTCTTCGCTAAGGAATTAGTTTTTCAATCTCCATTATGTTCCTTTTGCATTTGATTGGAAGCAAGTCTTATTCCTTAAGGAGTTGGTTTCTCATTCTTCTTTAAGTTCTTTTGGGCATTGAAGAGAATCAAGTCTTAATCCAAAAGGAATTGGTTTCTCATTCTCGTTTATGTTCCTTTTGCAATTGATTGGAAGCAAGTCTTAATCCTTAATGAATTGGTATCTCATTCTCCTTTATGTTCGTTTTTCATTCTATTGAAAGCAAGTCTTCTTTCTTAAGGAATTGGTTTCTCTTTCTTCTTTAAATTCTTTTGGGCATTGAATGGAATCAAGTCTTAATCCAAAAGGAATTGGTTTCTCATTCTCCATTATATTCCTTTTGCATTTGATTGGAAGCTTAAGTCTTATTCCTTAAGGAATTTGTTTCTGATTCTCCATTATGTTCCTTTTGCATTTGATTGGAAGCAAGCCTTGTTCCATAAGGAATTGGTTTCTCATTCTTCTTTAAGTTCTTTTGGGCATTGAATGGGATCAAGTCTTAATCCAAAAGGAATTGGTTTCTCGTTCTCCTTTATGTTCCTTTTGCAATTGATTGGAAGCAAGTCTTAATCCTTAATGAATTGGTTTCTCATTCTCCTTTATGTTCGTTTTGCATTCTATTGAAAGCAAGTCTTCTTCCTTAAGGAATTGGTTTCTCATTCATCTTTAAGTTCTTTTGGGCATTGAATGGAATCAATTCTTAATCCCAAAGGAATTGGTTTCTCATTCTGCTTTAAGTTCTTTTAGGCGTGGAATGGAATCAAGTCTTAATCCAAAAGGAATTGGTTTCTCATTCTCCTTTATGTTCCTTTTGCAATTGATTGGAAGCAAGCCTTATTCCATAAGGAATTGGTTTCTCATTCTTCTTTAAGTTCTTTTGGGCATTGAATGGAATCAAGTCTTAATCCAAAAGGAATTGGTTTCTCGTTCTCCTTTATGTTCCTTTTGCAATTGATTGGAAGCAAGTCTAATTCCTTAAGGAATTTGTTTCTGATTCTCCATTATGTTCCTTTTGCATTTGGTTGGAAGCAAGCCTTATTCCATAAGGAATTGGTTTCTCATTCTTCTTTAAGTTCTTTTGGGCATTGAATGGAATCAAGTCTTAATCCAAAAGGAATTGGTTTCTCATTCTCCATTACGTTCCTTTTGTAATTGATTGTAAGCAAGTCTTCTTCCCTAAAGAATTGGTTTCTCATTCTCCATTATGTTCCTTTGCATTTGATTGGAAGCAAGTCTTATTCCTTAAGGAGTTGGGTTCTCATTCTTTCCTTATTCTAAGTTCTTTGGGCATTGAAGAGAATCAAGTCTTAATCCAAAAGGAATTGGTTTCTCATTCTCGTTTATGTTCCTTTTGCAATTGATTGGAAGCAAGTCTTAATCCTTAATGAATTGGTTTCTCATTCTCCTTTATGTTCGTTTTGCATTCTATTGAAAGCAAAGTCTTCTTTCTTAAGGAATTGGTTTCTCATTTCCTCTTCTTTAAATTATTTTGGGCATTGAATGGAATCCAAGTCTTAATCCTAAAGCAATTGGTTTCTCATTCTCCATTATGTTCCTATTTGTAATTGATTGTGCCAAGCGAGTCTTATTCACCAAGGAATTGTTTCTCTCATTCTCCTTTTATGTTCCTTTACTCTGATTTGATTGGAAGCAAGTCTTATTCCTTAAGGAATTTGTTTCTCATTCTCGATTATGTTCCTTTTGCATTTGATTGAAGCAAGGCCTTATTCCATAAGGAATTGGTTTTCTCATTCTTCTTTAAGTTCTTTTTGGGCATTGAATGGGATCAAGTCTTAATCCAAAGAGATTGGTTTCTCGTTCTCCTTTATGTTCCTTTTGCAATTGACTGAAGCAAGTCTAATTCCTTAAGGAATTTGTTTCGATTCTCCATTATGTTCCTTTTGCATTTGATTGGGGAAAGCAAGCCTTATTCCTTAAGAGAATTGTCTCATTCTTCCCATTATGTTCCTTTGCATTTGATTGGAAGCAAGCCTTATTCCATAAGGAATTGGTTTCTCATTCTTCTTTAAGTTCTTTTGGGCATTGAATGGAATCAAGTCTTAATCCAAAAGGAATTGGTTTCTCGTTCTCCTTTATGTTCCTTTTGCAATTGATTGGAAGCAAGTCTAATTCCTTAAGGAATTTGGTTATGATTCTCCATTATGTTCCCTTTTGCATTTGGTTGAAGCAAGCCTTATTCCATAAGGAATTGGTTTCTCATTCTTCTTTAAGTTCTTTTGGGCATTGAATGGAATCAAGTCTTAATCCAAAAGGAATTGGTTTCTCATTCTCCATTACGTTCCTTTTGTAATTGATTGTAAGCAAGTCTTCTTCCCTAAGGAATTGGTTTCTCATTCTCCATTATGTTCCTTTTGCATTTGATTGGAAGCAAGTCTTATTCCTTAAGGAGTTGGTTTCTCATTCTTCTTTAAGTTCTTTTGGGCATTGAAGAGAATCAAGTCTTAATCCAAAAGGAATTGGTTTCTCATTCTCGTTTATGTTCCTTTTGCAATTGATTGGAAGCAAGTCTTAATCCTTAATGAATTGGTATCTCATTCTCCTTTATGTTCGTTTTTCATTCTATTGAAAGCAAGTCTTCTTTCTTAAGGAATTGGTTTCTCTTTCTTCTTTAAATTCTTTTGGGCATTGAATGGAATCAAGTCTTAATCCAAAAGGAATTGGTTTCTCATTCTCCATTATTGATGAGGAACCCCGTGGATATAAAGATCCAGAAACCCCAGGCACACACTTTGATAGAAAACAAGATATAGAATAAAGACCTTCCCTACTAAACCCCCAAGAAACCTGTCCTTGGAAGACGAGATATGACAGGAAAAAGATAGAAAGTTTACATCTCCACAGGAGAACAAAATGTAGAAATTCTGCATCACACAGAATAAAGTGAGGAAAACCTCACAACTGTATTGGTAGTCAAACCATGATCAAAACTATATGATAATTCTCTGTCTATAGGCCAAGTTGCCTATTTATACATAAATCCTAAAAATGGAAATTATCTAATCCTATTTCAAAAGATCTAATTTGAAACTAAAATTCAAAAATTAAAGATATGATTCTATTCTAAAAGATTTATTCCTAATTAATTTAAATCAGATTTGATCTTTATAGATTAGATCATATTTGATTTAAATCTTAAAAGATAAACTAATTTAATTTAAATCTAAATAAATCTAGACTAAGTCAAAACAAATCAAAATGAATCTAAACACAATCTAAACATATTTTCAACATAATCAAATTACTTGCTCCTCAAGTTACTTTAATTAAGCTTCGTTCCTTGATCTCCAAGTAACTTGAAATGAGCTCTTGGATTGCTTGATCTCCAAGGCAGAACCAACTTGATAGAAACAAGCTCTTTTGCAATGTTGAAAAGACCAAATTACCCTCTTGAGCACGTATCATTCTCCCCCTCTTCAAAAAGATTCGTCCTCGAATCTTGCCTTTGTAATTTTCAAAGACATCCCACTAAGAACCTACAATTAAAGAACCCCACTAACACTCTCTCCTCTTTTTTTTTTTCCTTTTTTTTTGTCTCTCTACGAGCTCAGGAGGGCAATTTGGACATTCCATCACTAAAGGGCAAGATGGGAATTTCAACATGCCCGTGGGACCTATTACAAGAGCAAGAGCAAAGATGCTGAAAGAAAGCTTTGGGAACTTAGCCAAGTCATTTGTGGAAGAGATGCATCAAGAATGGGCTAAGGAAGAGAAGACAAAGCTAAATGGGCCACCTAGTGAAAGCGGGCAGCCCATATCTCTAAGTGTGGCACAATAAGATTAAAATGTATTATGTCCGTAATTGGGCCAAGTTTTATTTAATTATCTTTGTTAGTTTTCTTTAGAAGACATTTAGTTATTTTGAGGTGTTTTATTCAGCCCAATTGTTTGTTTTGCAAGTTGGGCCTTTTCTAGTGGGCTAGGTTTAATTTAACCTAATGTAAGAGGTATAAATACCTCCTAAACAAGTGTAGCAGCAGCTTTCTCATTATTGAATTACATTTTCTGGTTTCTTCTAAGAAACTCTCAATTGTGTGCAAGTGAGGAGTGATCATCTTTACTTGTTGCATCAAGAAACTGAATAGACTATTACAAAGGTAAATTCTCTTGTGATATTTGTTCAGTTTCATCTTTCTTATCCCAATTATCTACGTTTCTAAGAACGGGTTTCTTAGGGGTTTAGTAGGGAGGGTGTTTATCCTATTGCTTGTCTCCTATCAAAGTGTGTGTTCGGGGTTTCGGGATCGTTATATCCTTGGGGTTCCGCATCATTTGGTATCAGAGCAGGTTGTAGATAAATTCCTATTTATCTGCGTTTTTGTTAGCTGCATTTTGTCAATTATTTTTCTGTTCTGGGTTTTTCTCTGCTGTCCCATTTTTCTGTTCTGTTGTTTCTATTGTTTCTGTTTTGCTTTTGTGTTTCAGATCAAAAGAAAAAAAAACGTGAAAAAAAAAAGTAAAAACGTGAAAAAAAAAAGAGAGTGTCTGCAGAATTCATTAGAAAACAAAAAACGCAAAAAAAAAGCAAAAAAAAAACTGTAGAATTTCCGGATTTTGTTTCATCAGTATTCCTGTGAATTTTGGGTTGAGTCCTTGCATTAATTTGTTTCGTTACTTTTAATCCACAATTGAAAACAGTTTTGGTGTGATTCTTGTCTTGTTTTTCTGCTATCACCACTTTCTTTGGTTCCAATCTTGTGTTTTCTTGGCACATTCTTGATCTTAATGTGCATCAGTTTCCTTCATTTGTTAGTGTCTATTTCTTTCTTGCTGGTTTTTGCATTTCCTTTGGTCCTAAACTAGAGTTTTCTTTTGCTGGTTTATCATTCATTTTCTGTCCCAAATATTACTTGTGAATTTGAGTTTGTTTTGGTTTGTTTAATTTCTGAAGTGCAACAACCAAAAGTGGTCAAAAGAGGTAAAAGGCAAGAGTGTTGAGATCAAAAGAGGGTAAAAGCCTGAATTGAGTGTAAACACGAGTGCACCCAAATTTCTGAGTGAAAACACGTGAGAGAGTGAACTGTGAGGTTATTTTATTAACACTTTGCAGGTTGTTTCTAATGGCTGAAGAGGAAGCTCCCATGACACCAGACATGAAGGTGATATACCAAGCCTTTGTTTCTCAATTTCAAAAATTGAATGGTAGACTTGATGATATGGATGAATGGAGAAGGGAAGTGACACAAGCTATCTCCGAGAGTAGTAGACTGGTGATCAGAGGCATAGACGAAATCACCATGATTTCAATCGTGAGCCATATGAGGAGGAATCTGATGGAGCTGAATCAGTTAGAAATAGGAGAGCTAGGAACCGAGGAAGACAAGATAGCAACATTAATGCCATAAAAATGCAAATTCCTCCATTCAAGGGAAGAAACGATGCTGAAGCCTACTTAGAATGGGAAAGGAAAGTTGAGATGATCTTTGCATGCCATGATTATACTGAAGAGAAGAAAGTGAGATTGGCTGCAGTGGAGTTTTCAGATTATGCACTAGTTTGGTGGGATGAGCTAATGAAGTCTAGAAGGAGGAATGGTGAAATGGCCTATTGAGACTTGGGAAGAGATGAAGCAAGTGATGAAGAAGAGATTTGTACCTTCTTATTATTACAGGGAGGTGCACCAGAAATTACATAGGCTCACACAAGGTTCTAAATCAGTGGAGGATTACCACAAAGAGATGGAGATGCTCATGATCAAGGCCAACATAGAGGAGGACATGGAAGTGACTATGGCAAGATTTATGGGTGGTCTAAACAAAGAAATTGCAGATGTGGTGGAATTACAACATTATGTGGAGATGGATGATTTGGTTAGCATGGCAATGAAGGTGGAGAAGCAACAAAATCAAAGGAGGGCAGCCAAGGCATTTTCCAATTCCAACTCAAAGTGGAGTTCTAAATGGCCAAAATATGAGGACACCAAGAAGAACAAAGGTTTAGATTCCAAGGAAAAGGGGCTAGATACAACAAAGAAGAAAGGTAGTTCTAACTCATCTTCTTCTATTGCTAATTCTAGACATAGAGATATCAAATGCTTCAAATGTCAAGGTTTGGGTCATTATGCATCTGATTGCCCAAACAAGAGGATGATGGTAATTAGGGGTGGAGAAGTTGTATCTGAATCTGATGATGGTAATGAGTCTGATGCAAGTGATAGTATGCCACCTTTGGAGGATTGTTCTGATGCTGATGAACATGTGGAGTATGCTGTGCATGGTGAGTCTCTTGTTGCTAGGCGTGCATTGAATTTGCAGGTTAAGGAACACAGCTTGGAGCAAAGGGAAAATATATTCCACACCAGGTGCTTAGTTGGTGGAAAGGTATGTAGCTTGATCATTGATGGTGGAAGTTGTACTAGTGTTGTGAGTACTACTTTAGTTGAGAAGCTAGGGTTGAAGTGTGATAAGCATCCTAATCCATATAGGTTGCAGTGGTTGAATGATAGTGGAGAAGTGAAAGTTACTAGACAGGTTATGGTTGCATTTTCTATTGGAAAATATTGTGATGAAGTGGTGTGTGATGTTGTACCCATGCAAGCTAGTCATTTGTTGTTGGGGAGACCATGGCAATTTGATAGGCATGTGCAACATGATGGGTACAAGAACAGGTATTCCTTTGAGCATAATGGTCACAAGTTCACACTTGCTCCATTATCGCCAAAGAGGTGTATCTTGATCAAGTAAAACTTCAACAATCTTCTCTTGGGAATTCAGAAAGTAAGGCAAAAAGAAAAGAAGAGAGAAAAGAGGGCATGAGAGAAAAGAAAAGATAAGGGCCCAATGGTGAGTGAAAAGAAAGGAAGAATCTGAATAGTGAAAAGAAAGAGATGAGTGAAAGAAAAGAAAAGAGTGAGAAAATGAAGAAAGTGAAAGAATTGAGAGAAAATCATGTTTCTATGCAAAAGAGAGGGATTTGAAAGGTGCTTTTCTAGGCAAGAGAGTAATGGTTATAATAAGGTTTAGGGAGGTTTTTCTTACTGAAACTAACCTTAACCGAAATTTGCCTAGTAGATTTGTTTCTTTGTTGCAGGAATTTGAGGATGTTTTCCCTAATGAGATGCCAAGTAGATTACCACCATTGAGAGGAACTTTATTGCGTGCAGTTGTTGGTAAGAATTTGAAAATTTGGGAAGATTGTTTGCCTTTTATTGAGTTTGCTTATAATAGGACTATACATTCTTTTACAAGTTTTTCTCCATTTGAGATTGTGTATGGTTTTAATCCTTTAACTATTTTGGATTTAATGCCTTTGCCTTTGAGTGATATTGTTAGTTTAGATGGTGAAAGCAAGGCTAAACAGGTTAAAGAGATGCACATGAAGGCAGGTGAGATGATTGAGAAGAGAAGCAGGTTGACAACCCAAAGAGCGACTAAGGGCCACAAACAAATTGTGTTTAAAGCTGGTGATTGGGTTTGGATTCATTTAAGGAAGGACAAGTTTCCTACTCATAGGAAATCTAAACTTGACTCAAGGAGAGATGGTTCATTTCAAGTGATAGAGAGGATCAATGACAATGCATATAAGATTGACCTCCCAGGTGAGTACAATATTTTTGCTACTTTTAATGTTTCTGACCTTTCTCCATTTGATATGGATGCAGATTCGAGGACGAATCTTTTTGAGGAGAGAGGGAATGATACGAGCTCAGGAGGGCAATTTGGACATTCCATCACTAAAGGGCAAGATGGGAATTTCAACATGCCCGTGGGACCTATTACAAGAGCAAGAGCAAAGATGCTGAAAGAAAGCTTTGGGAACTTAGCCAAGTCATTTGTGGAAGAGATGCATCAAGAATGGGCTAAGGAAGAGAAGACAAAGCTAAATGGGCCACCTAGTGAAAGCGGGCAGCCCATATCTCTAAGTGTGGCACAATAAGATTAAAATGTATTATGTCCGTAATTGGGCCAAGTTTTATTTAATTATCTTTTTTTGTTTTCTTTAGAAGACACTTAGTTATTTTGAGGTGTTTTATTCAGCCCAATTGTTTGTTTTGCAAGTTGGGCCTTTTCTAGTGGGCTAGGTTTAATTTAACCTAATGTAAGAGGTATAAATACCTCCTAAACAAGTGTAGCAGCAGCTTTCTCATTATTGAATTACATTTTCTGGTTTCTTCTAAGAAACTCTCAATTGTGTGCAAGTGAGGAGTGATCATCTTTACTTGTTGCATCAAGAAACTGAATAGACTATTACAAAGGTAAATTTTCTTGTGATATTTGTTCAGTTTCATCTTTCTTATCCCAATTATCTACGTTTCTAAGAACGGGTTTCTTAGGGGTTTAGTAGGGAGGGTGTTTATCCTATTGCTTGTCTCCTATCAAAGTGTGTGTTTGGGGTTTCGGGATCGTTATATCCTTGGGGTTCCGCATCAATTATATTCCTTTTGCATTTGATTGGAAGCAAGTCTTATTCCTTAAGGAATTTGTTTCTGATTCTCCATTATGTTCCTTTTGCATTTGATTGGAAGCAAGCCTTGTTCCATAAGGAATTGGTTTCTCATTCTTCTTTAAGTTCTTTTGGGCATTGAATGGAATCAAGTCTTAATCCAAAAGGAATTGGTTTCTCATTCTCCTTTATGTTCCTTTTGCAATTGATTGGAAGCAAGTCTTAATCCTTAATGAATTGGTTTCTCATTCTCCTTTATGTTCGTTTTGCATTCTATTGAAAGCAAGTCTTCTTCCTTAAGGAATTGGTTTCTCATTCATCTTTAAGTTCTTTTGGGCATTGAATGGAATCAATTCTTAATCCCAAAGGAATTGGTTTCTCATTCTGCTTTAAGTTCTTTTAGGCGTGGAATGGAATCAAGTCTTAATCCAAAAGGAATTGGTTTCTCATTCTCCTTTATGTTCCTTTTGCAATTGATTGGAAGCAAGCCTTATTCCATAAGGAATTGGTTTCTCATTCTTCTTTAAGTTCTTTTGGGCATTGAATGGAATCAAGTCTTAATCCAAAAGGAATTGGTTTCTCGTTCTCCTTTATGTTCCTTTTGCAATTGATTGGAAGCAAGTCTAATTCCTTAAGGAATTTGTTTCTGATTCTCCATTATGTTCCTTTTGCATTTGATTGGAAGCAAGCCTTATTCCATAAGGAATTGGTTTCTCATTCTTCTTTAAGTTCTTTTGGGCATTGAATGGAATCAAGTCTTAATCCAAAAGGAATTGGTTTCTCATTCTCCATTACGTTCCTTTTGTAATTGATTGTAAGCAAGTCTTCTTCCCTAAAGAATTGGTTTCTCATTCTCCATTATGTTCCTTTGCATTTGATTGAAGGCAAGTCTTATTCCTTAAGGAGTTGGTTTCTCATTCTTCTTTAAGTTCTTTTGGGCATTGAAGAGAATCAAGTCTTAATCCAAAAGGAATTGGTTTCTAATTCTCGTTTATGTTCCTTTGCAATTGATTGAAGCAAGTCTTAATCCTTAATGAATTGGTTTCTCATTCTCCTTTATGTTTGTTTTGCATTCTATTGAAAGCAAGTCTTCTTTCTTAAGGTATTGGTTTCTCGTTCTTCTTTAAATTCTTTTGGGCATTGAATGGAATCAAGTCTTAATCCAAAAGGAATTGGTTTCTCATTCTCCATTATGTTCCTTTTGTAATTGATTGTAAGCAAGTCTTATTCCCTAAGGAATTGTTTTCTCATTCTCCTTTATGTTCCTTTTGCATTTGATTGGAAGCAAGTCTTATTCCTTAAGGAATTTGTTTCTCATTCTCCATTATGTTCCTTTTGCATTTGATTGGAAGCAAGCCTTATTCCATAAGGAATTGGTTTCTCATTCTTCTTTAAGTTCTTTTGGGCATTGAATGGGATCAAGTCTTAATCCAAAAGGAATTGGTTTCTCGTTCTCCTTTATGTTCCTTTTGCAATTGATTGCACGCAAGTCTAATTCCTTAAGGAATTTGTTTCTGATTCTCCATTATGTTCCTTTTGCATTTGATTGGAAGCAAGCCTTATTCCATAAGGAATTGGTTTCTCATTCTTCTTTAAGTTCTTTTGGGCATTGAATAGAATCAAGTCTTAAGCCAAAAGGCATTGGTTTCTCATTCTCCATTACGTTCCTTTTGTAATTGATTGTAAGCAAGTCTTATTCCCTAAGGAATTGGTTTCTCATTCTCCATTATGTTCCTTTTGCATTTGATTGGAAGCAAGTCTTATTCCTTAAGGAGTTGGTTTCTCATTCTTCTTTAAGTTCTTTTGGGCATTGAAGAGAATCAAGTCTTAATCCAAAAGGAATTGGTTTCTCATTCTCGTTTATGTTCCTTTTGCAATTGATTGGAAGCAAGTCTTAATCCTTAATGAATTGGTTTCTCATTCTCCTTTATGTTCGTTTTGCATTCTATTGAAAGCAAGTCTTCTTTCTTAGGGAATTGGTTTCTCATTCTTCTTTAAATTATTTTGGGCATTGAATGGAATCAAGTCTTAATCCTAAAGCAATTGGTTTCTCATTCTCCATTATGTTCCTTTTGGAATTGATTGTAAGCAAGTCTTATTCCAAAAGGAATTGGTTTCTCATTCTCCTTTATGTTCTTTTTGCAATTGATTGGAAGCAAGTCTTATTCCTTAAGGAATTTGTATTTGATTCTCCATTATGTTCCTTTGCATTTGATTGAAGCAAGCCTTATTCCATAAGGAATTGGTTTCTCATTCTTCTTTAAGTTCTTTTGGGCATTGAATGGAATCAAGTCTTAATCCAAAAGGAATTGGTTTCTCATTCTCCTTTATGTTCCTTTTGCAATTGATTGGAAGCAAGTCTTAATTCCCTAAGGAATTTGTTTCTCATTCTCCATTATGTTCCTTTTGCATTTGATTGGAAGCAAGTCTTATTCCTTAAGGAATTGGTTTCTCATTCTTCTTTAAGTTCTTTTGGGCATTGAATGGAATCAAGTCTTAATCCAAAAGGAATTGGTTTCTCATTCTCCATTACGTTCCTTTTGTAATTGATTGTAAGCAAGTCTTATTCCCTAAGGAATTGGTTTCTCATTCTCCATTATGTTCCTTTTGCATTTGATTGGAAGCAAGTCTTATTCCTTAAGGAGTTGGTTTCTCATTCTTCTTTAAGTTCTTTTGGGCATTGAATGGAATCAAGTCTTAATCCAAAAGGAATTGGTTTCTCATTCTCGTTTATGTTCCTTTTGCAATTGATTGGAAGCAAGTCTTAATCCTTAATGAATTGGTATCTCATTCTCCTTTATGTTCGTTTTTCATTCTATTGAAAGCAAGTCTTCTTTCTTAAGGAATTGGTTTCTCTTTCTTCTTTAAATTCTTTTGGGCATTGAATGGAATCAAGTCTTAATCCAAAAGGAATTGGTTTCTCATTCTCCATTATATTCCTTTTGCAATTGATTGGAAGCAAGTCTTATTCCTTAAGGAATTTGTTTCTGATTCTCCATTATGTTCCTTTTGCATTTGATTGGAAGCAAGCCTTGTTCATAAGGAATTGGTTTCTCATTCTTTTTTAAGTTCTTTTGGGCATTGAATGGGATCAAGTCTTAATCCAAAAGGAATTGGTTTCTCGTTCTCCTTTATGTTCCTTTTGCAATTGATTGGAAGCAAGTCTTAATCCTTAAGGAATTGGTTTCTCATTCTCCTTTATGTTCCTTCTGCAATTGATTGGAAGCAAGTCTTCTTTCTTAAGGAATTGGTTTCTCATTCTTCTTTAAATTCTTTTGGGCATTGAATGGAATCAAGTCTTAATCCTAAAGCAATTGGTTTCTCATTCTCCATTATGTTCCTTTTGTAATTGATTGTAAGCAAGTCTAATTCCCTAAGGAATTGTTTTCTCCTTCTCCTTTATGTTCCTTTTGCAATTGACTGGAAGCAAGTCTAATTCCTTAAGGAATTTGTTTATGATTCTCCATTATGTTCCTTTTGCATTTGGTTGGAAGCAAGCCTTATTCCATAAGGAATTGGTTTCTCATTCTTCTTTAAGTTCTTTTGGGCATTGAATGGAATCAAGTCTTAATCCAAAAGGAATTGGTTTCTCATTCTCCATTACGTTCCTTTTGTAATTGATTGTAAGCAAGTCTTCTTCCCTAAGGAATTGGTTTCTCATTCTCCATTATGTTCCTTTTGCATTTGATTGGAAGCAAGCCTTGTTCCATAAGGAATTGGTTTCTCATTCTTCTTTAAGTTCTTTTGGGCATTGAATGGAATCAAGTCTTAATCCAAAAGGAATTGGTTTCTCATTCTCGTTTATGTTCCTTTTGCAATTGATTGGAAGCAAGTCTTAATCCTTAAGGAATTGGTTTCTCATTCTCCTTTATGTTCGTTTTGCATTCTATTGAAAGCAAGTCTTCTTCCTTAAGGAATTGGTTTCTCATTCTTCTTTAAATTATTTTGGGCTTTGAATGGAATCAAGTCTTAATCCTAAAGCAATTGGTTTCTCATTCTCCATTATGTTCCTTTTGTAATTGATTGTAAGCAAGTCTTAATCCCTAAGGAATTGTTTTCTCATTCTCCTTTACGTTCCTTTTGCAATTGATTGGAAGCAAGTTTTATTCCTTAAGGAATTTGTTTCTCATTCTCGATTATGTTCCTTTTGCATTTGATTGGAAGCAAGCCTTATTCCATAAGGAATTGGTTTCTCATTCTTCTTTAAGTTCTTTTGGCATTGAATGGGATCAAGTCTTAATCCAAAAGGAATTGGTTTCTCATTCTCCTTTATGTTCCTTTTGCAATTGACTGGAAGCAAGTCTAATTCCTTAAGGAATTTGTTTCTGATTCTCCATTATGTTCCTTTTGCATTTGATTGGAAGCAAGCCTTATTCCATAAGGAATTGGTTTCTCATTCTTCTTTAAGTTCTTTTGGGCATTGAATGGAATCAAGTCTTAATCCAAAAGGAATTGGTTTCTCATTCTCCATTATGTTCCTTTTGCATTTGATTGGAAGCAAGTCTTATTCCTTAAGGAATTGGTTTCTCATTCTTCTTTAAGTTCTTTGGGCATTGAATGGAATCAAGTCTTAATCCAAAAGGAATTGGTTTCTCATTCTCCATTATGTTCCTTTGCAATTGATTGAAGCAAGTCTTAATCCTTAAGGAATTGGTTTCTCATTGTTCTTTATATTCCTTTTGCAATTGATTGAAAGCAAGTCTTCTTTCTTAAGGAATTGGTTTCTCATTCTTCTTTAAATTATTTTGGGCATTGAATGGAATCAAGTCTTAATCCTAAAGCAATTGGTTTCTCATTCTCCATTATGTTCCTTTTGTAATTGATTGTAAGCAAGTCTTATTCCCTAAGGAATTGGTTTCTCATTCTCCGTTATGTTCCTTTTGCATTTGATTGAAGCAAGTCTTATTCCTTAAGGAATTTATTTCTCATTGTCCATTATGTTCCTTTTGCAATTGATTGGAAGCAAGCCTTATTCCATAAGGAATTGGTTTCTCATTCTTCTTTAAGTTCTTTTGGGCATTGAATGGGATCAAGTCTTAATCCAAAAGGAATTGGTTTCTCATTCTCCTTTATGTTCCTTTTGCAATTGATTGGAAGCAAGTCTTATTCCTTAAGGAATTTGTTTCTGATTCTCCATTATGTTCCTTTTGCATTTGATTGAAAGCAAGCCTTATTCCATAAGGAATTGGTTTCTCATTCTTCTTTAAGTTCTTTTGGGCATTGAATGGAATCAAGTCTTAATCCAAAAGGAATTGGTTTCTCATTCTCCATTACGTTCCTTTTGTAATTGATTGTAAGCAAGTCTTATTCCCTAAGGAATTGGTTTCTCATTCTCCATTATGTTCCTTTTGCATTTGATTGGAAGCAAGTCTTATTCCTTAAGGAGTTGGTTTCTCATTCTTCTTTAAGTTCTTTTGGGCATTGAATGGAATCAAGTCTTAATCCAAAAGGAATTGGTTTCTCATTCTCCTTTATGTTCCTTTTGCAATTGATTGGAAGCAAGTCTTAATCTTTAAGGAATTGGTTTCTCATTCTCCTTTATGTTCGTTTTGCATTTGATTGGAAGCAAGTCTTCTTCCTTAAGGAATTGGTTTCTCATTCTTCTTTAAATTCTTTTGGGCATTGAATGGAATCAAGTCTTAATCCAAAAGGAATTGGTTTCTCATTCTCCATTATGTTCCTTTTGTAATTGATTGTAAGCAAGTCTTATTCCCTAAGGAATTATTTTCTCATTCTCCTTTATGTTCCTTTTGCAATTGATTGGAAGCAAGTCTTATTCCTTAAGGAGTTGGTTTCTCATTCTTCTTTAAGTTGTTTTTGGGCATTGAATGGAATCAAGTCTTAATCCAAAAGGAATTGGTTTCTCATTCTCTTTTATGTTCCTTTTGCAATTGATTGGAAGCAAGTCTTAATCCTTAAGGAATTGGTTTCTCATTCTCCTTTATGTTCGTTTTGCATTCTATTGAAAGCAAGTCTTCTTCCTTAAGGAATTGGTTTCTCATTCATCTTTAAGTTCTTTTGGGCATTGAATGGAATCAATTCTTAATCCCAAAGGAATTGGTTTCTCATTCTGCTTTAAGTTCTTTTAGGCGTGGAATGGAATCAAGTCTTAATCCAAAAGGAATTGGTTTCTCATTCTCCTTTATGTTCCTTTTGCAATTGATTGGAAGCAAGTCTTATTCCTTAAGGAATTTGTTTCTGATTCTCCATTATGTTCCTTTTGCATTTGATTGGAAGCAAGCCTTATTCCATAAGGAATTGGTTTCTCATTCTTCTTTAAGTTCTTTTGGGCATTGAATGGAATCAAGTCTTAATCCAAAAGGAATTGGTTTCTCATTCTCCTTTATGTTCCTTTTGCAATTGATTGGAAGCAAGTCTAATTCCTTAAGGAATTTGTTTATGATTCTCCATTATGTTCCTTTTGCATTTGGTTGGAAGCAAGCCTTATTCCATAAGGAATTGGTTTCTCATTCTTCTTTAAGTTCTTTTGGGCATTGAATGGAATCAAGTCTTAATCCAAAAGGAATTGGTTTCTCATTCTCCATTACGTTCCTTTTGTAATTGATTGTAAGCAAGTCTTCTTCCCTAAGGAATTGGTTTCTCATTCTCCATTATGTTCCTTTTGCATTTGATTGGAAGCAAGTCTTATTCCTTAAGGAGTTGGTTTCTCATTCTTCTTTAAGTTCTTTTGGGCATTGAAGAGAATCAAGTCTTAATCCAAAAGGAATTGGTTTCTCATTCTCGTTTATGTTCCTTTTGCAATTGATTCGAAGCAAGTCTTAATCTTTAATGAATTGGTTTCTCATTCTCCTTTATGTTTGTTTTGGATTCTATTGAAAGCAAGTCTTCTTTCTTAAGGAATTGGTTTCTCATTCTTCTTTAAATTCTTTTGGGCATTGAATGGAATCAAGTCTTAATCCAAAAGGAATTGGTTTCTCATTCTCCATTATGTTCCTTTTGTAATTGATTGTAAGCAAGTCTTATTCCCTAAGGAATTGTTTTCTCATTCTCCTTTATGTTCCTTTGCAATTGATTGCACGCAAGTCTTATTCCTTAAGGAATTTGTTTCTGATTCTCCATTATGTTCCTTTTGCATTTGATTGGAAGCAAGCCTTATTCCATAAGGAATTGGTTTCTCATTCTTCTTTAAGTTCTTTTGGGCATTGAATGGAATCAAGTCTTAATCCAAAAGGAATTGGTTTCTCATTCTCCTTTATGTTCCTTTTGCAATTGATTGGAAGCAAGTCTTATTCCTTAAGGAATTTGTTTCTCATTCTCCATTATGTTCCTTTGCATTTGATTGGAAGCGAGCCTTATTCCATAAGGAATTGGTTTCTCATTCTTCTTTAAGTTCTTTTGGGCATTGAATGGAATCAAGTCTTAATCCAAAAGGAATTGGTTTCTCATTCTCCATTACGTTCCTTTTGTAATTGATTGTAAGCAAGTCTTATTCCCTAAGGAATTGGTTTCTCATTCTCCATTATGTTCCTTTTGCATTTGATTGGAAGCAAGTCTTATTCCTTAAGGAGTTGGTTTCTCATTCTTCTTTAAGTTCTTTTGGGCATTGAATGGAATCAAGTCTTAATCCAAAAGGAATTGGTTTCTCATTCTCCTTTATGTTCCTTTTGCAATTGATTGGAAGCAAGTCTTAATCCTTAATGAATTGGTATCTCATTCTCCTTTATGTTCGTTTTTCATTCTATTGAAAGCAAGTCTTCTTTCTTAAGGAATTGGTTTCTCATTCTTCTTTAAATTCTTTTGGGCATTGAATGGAATCAAGTCTTAATCCAAAAGGAATTGGTTTCTCATTCTCCATTATATTCCTTTTGCAATTGATTGGAAGCAAGTCTTATTCCTTAAGGAATTTGTTTCTGATTCTCCATTATGTTCCTTTTGCATTTGATTGGAAGCAAGCCTTGTTCCATAAGGAATTGGTTTCTCATTCTTCTTTAAGTTCTTTTGGGCATTGAATGGAATCAAGTCTTAATCCAAAAGGAATTGGTTTCTCATTCTCCTTTATGTTCCTTTTGCAATTGATTGGAAGCAAGTCTTAATCCTTAATGAATTGGTTTCTCATTCTCCTTTATGTTCGTTTTGCATTCTATTGAAAGCAAGTCTTCTTCCTTAAGGAATTGGTTTCTCATTCATCTTTAAGTTCTTTTGGGCATTGAATGGAATCAATTCTTAATCCCAAAGGAATTGGTTTCTCATTCTGCTTTAAGTTCTTTGGCCATTGAATGGAATCAAGTCTTAATCCAAAAGGAATTGGTTTCTCATTCTCCTTTATGTTCCTTTTGCAATTGATTTGAAGCAAGTCTTATTCCTTAAGGAATTGGTTTCTCATTCTCCATTACGTTCCTTTCGTAATTGATTGTAAGCAAGTCTTATTCCCTAAGGAATTGGTTTCTCATTCTTCTTTAAGTTCTTTTGGGCATTGAATAGAATCAAGTCTTAATCCAAAAGGAATTGGTTTCTCATTCTCCTTTATGTTCCTTTTGCAATTGATTTGAAGCAAGTCTTATTCCTTAAGGAATTTGTTTCTCATTCTCTATTATGTTCCTTTTGCATTTGATTGGAAGCAAGCCTTATTCCATAAGGAATTGGTTTCTCATTCTTCTTTAAGTTCTTTTGGGCATTGAATGGAATCAAGTCTTAATCCAAAAGGAATTGGTTTCTCATTCTCCATTATGTTCCTTTTTTAATTGATTGTATGCAAGTCTTATTCCCTAAGGAATTGGTTTCTCATTCTCCATTATGTTCCTTTTGAATTTGATTGAAGCAAGTCTTATTCCTTAAGGAATTGGTTTCTCATTCTTCTTTAAGTTCTTTTGGGCATTGAATGGAATCAAGTCTTAATCCAAAAGGAATTGGTTTCTCATTCTCGTTTATGTTCCTTTTGCAATTGATTGGAAGCAAGTCTTAATCCTTAATGAATTGGTTTCTCATTCTCCTTTATGTTCCTTTGCATTCTATTGAAAGCAAGTCTTCTTTCTTAGGGAATTGGTTTCTCATTCTTCTTTAAATTATTTTGGGCATTGAATGGAATCAAGTCTTAATCCAAAAGGAATTGGTTTCTCATTCTCCATTATGTTCCTTTTGCAATTGATTGGAAGCAAGTCTTAATCCTTAAGGAATTGGTTTCTCATTCTCCTTTATGTTCCTTTTGCAATTGATTGGAAGCAAGTCTTATTCCTTAAGGAATTTGTTTCTCATTCTCCATTATGTTCCTTTTGCATTTGATTGGAAGCAAGTCTTATTCCCTAAGGAATTGGTTTCTCATTCTTCTTTAAGTTCTTTGGGCATTGAATAGAATCAAGTCTTAATCCAAAAGGAATTGGTTTCTCATTCTCCTTTATGTTCCTTTTGCAATTGATTGGAAGCAAGTCTAATTCCTTAAGGAATTTGTTTCTGATTCTCCATTATGTTCCTTTTGCATTTGATTGGAAGCAAGCCTTATTCCATAAGGAATTGGTTTCTCATTCTTCTTTAAGTTCTTTTGGGCATTGAATGGAATCAAGTCTTAATCCAAAAGGAATTGGTTTCTCATTCTCCATTATGTTCCTTTTTGTAATTGATTGTAAGCAAGTCTTAATCCTTAAGGAATTGGTTTCTCATTCTCCATTATGTTCCTTTTGCATTTGATTGAAGCAAGTCTTATTCCTTAAGGAATTGGTTTCTCATTCTTCTTTAAGTTCTTTTGGGCATTGAATGGAATCAAGTCTTAATCCAAAAGGAATTGGTTTCTCATTCTCCATTACGTTCCTTTTGTAATTGATTGTAAGCAAGTCTTAATCCTTAAGGAATTGGTTTCTCATTCTCGTTTATGTTCCTTTTGCAATTGATTGGAAGCAAGTCTTATTCCTTAAGGAATTGGTTTCTCATTCTTCTTTAAGTTCTTTTGGGCATTGAATGGAATCAAGTCTTAATCCCAAAGGAATTGGTTTCTCATTCTCCATTATGTTCCCTTTGTAATTGATTGTAAGCAAGTCTCATTCCCTAAGGAATTGGTTTCTCATTCTCCTTTATGTTCCTTTTGCAATTGATTGGAAGCAAGTCTTATTCCTTAAGGAATTTGTTTCTCATTCTCCATTATGTTCCTTTTGCATTTGATTGGAAGCAAGCCTTATTCCATAAGGAATTGGTTTCTCATTCTTCTTTAAGTTCTTTTGGGCATTGAATGGAATCAAGTCTTAATCCTAAAGCAATTGGTTTCTCATTCTCCATTATGTTCCTTTTGCAATTGATTGGAAGCAAGTCTAATTCCTTAAGGAATTTGTTTCTGATTCTCCATTATGTTCCTTTTGCATTTGATTGGAAGCAAGTCTTATTCCTTAAGGAATTGGTTTCTCATTCTTCTTTAAGTTCTTTTGGGCATTGAATGGAATTAAGTCTTAATCCAAAAGGAATTGGTTTCTCATTCTCCATTACGTTCCTTTTGTAATTGATTGTAAGCAAGTCTTCTTCCCTAAGGAATTGGTTTCTCATTCTCCATTATGTTCCTTTTGCATTTGATTGGAAGCAAGTCTTATTCCTTAAGGAGTTGGTTTCTCATTCTTCTTTAAGTTCTTTTGGGCATTGAATGGAATCAAGTCTTAATCCAAAAGGAATTGGTTTCTCATTCTCCTTTATGTTCCTTTTGCAATTGATTGGAAGCAAGTCTTAATCCTTAATGAATTGGTTTCTCATTCTCCTTTATGTTCGTTTTGCATTCTATTGAAAGCAAGTCTTCTATCTTAACGAATTGGTTCCCCATACTTCTTTAAATTCTTTTGGGCATTGAATGGAATCAAGTCTTAATCCAAAAGGAATTGGTT
This sequence comes from Pterocarpus macrocarpus, assembly GCA_031439585.1. Lineage (NCBI taxonomy): Eukaryota > Viridiplantae > Streptophyta > Magnoliopsida > Fabales > Fabaceae > Pterocarpus > Pterocarpus macrocarpus. The sequence goes on along the minus strand of CM062522.1, from coordinate 36,563,771 downwards.
TCTCATTCTCCATTATGTTCCTTTTGCAATTGATTGGAAGCAAGTCTTATTCCTTAAGGAATTTGTTTCTCATTCTCCATTATGTTCCTTTTGCATTTGATTGGAAGCAAGTCTTATTCCATAAGGAATTGGTTTCTCATTCTTCTTTAAGTTCTTTGGGCATTGAATAGAATCAAGTCTTAATCCAAAAGGCATTGGTTTCTCATTCTCCTTTATGTTCCTTTTGCAATTGATTGAAGAGAATCAAGTCTTAATTCCTTAAGGAATTGGTTTCTCATTCTCCTTTATGTTCTTTTGCATTGATTGAAAGCAAGTCTTATTCCATAAGGAATTGGTTTCTCATTCTTCTTTAAGTTCTTTTGGGCATTGAATAGAATCAAGTCTTAAGCCAAAAGGCATTGGTTTCTCATTCTCCATTACGTTCCTTTGTAATTGATTGTAAGCAAGTCTTATTCCCTAAGGAATTGGTTTCTCATTCTCCTTTATGTTCCTTTTGCAATTAATCGGAAGCAAGTCTTATTCCTTAAGGAATTGGTTTCTCATTCTCCTTTATGTTCCTTTTGCATTTGATTGGAAGCAAACCTTATTCCATAAGGAATTGGTTTCTCATTTTTCTTTAAGTTCTTTTGGTCATTGAATGGAATCAAGTCTTAATCCAAAAGGAATTGGTTTCTCATTCTCGTTTATGTTCCTTTTGCAATTGATTGGAAGCAAGTCTTAATCCTTAAGGAATGGTTTCTCATTCTCCATTCTGCTCCTTTGCATTTGATTGGAAGCAAGTCTTATTCCATAAGGAATTGGTTTCTCATTCTTCTTTAAGTTCTTTTGGGCATTGAATGGGATCAAGTCTTAATCCAAAAGGAATTGGTTTCTCATTCTCCATTATGTTCCTTTTGCAATTGATTGGAAGCAAGTCTTATTCCTTAAGGAATTGGTTTCTCATTCTCCTTTATGTTCGTTTTGCATTCTATTGAAAGCAAGTCTTATTCCTTAAGGAATTGGTTTCTCATTCTTCTTTAAGTTCTTTTGGGCATTGAATGGAATCAATTCTTAATGCTAAAGGAATTGGTTTGTCCTTCTCCTTTATGTTCCTCAATCGCATTTCAAAGGAGCCTATTAACCCTAAGGAATTATTTTCGTTCATCCTTTTATGTTCGCTGCATTCTGATTGGAAGGCAAAGTCTTCTTCCACAATTGGTTTCTCATTCTTTCTTTAAGTTCTTTGGCATTAAGAATGGAATTAATCAATTCTCTAATCCAAAAGGAATTGGTTTCTCATTCTCCTTTATGTTCCTTTGCAATTGATTGAAGCAAGTCTTATTCCTTAAGTAATTGGTTTCTCATTCTCCTTTATGTTCCTTTGCATTTGATTGGAAGCGAGCCTTATTCCATAAGGAATTGGTTTCTCATTCTTCTTTAAGTTCTTTTGGGCATTGAATGCAATCAAGTCTTAATCCAAAAGGAATTGGTTTCTCATTCTCCATTACGTTCCTTTGCAATTGATTGAAGCAAGTCTTATTCCTTAAGGAATTTGTTTCTCATTCTCCATTATGTTCCTTTGCATTTGATTGGAAGCGAGCCTTATTCCATAAGGAATTGGTTTCTCATTCTTCTTTAAGTTCTTTTGGGCAATGAATGGGATCAAGTCCTAATGCAAAAGGAATTGGTTTCTCATTCTCCATTACGTTCCTTTTGTAATTGATTGTAAGCAAGTCTTAGTCCTTAAGGAATTGGTTTCTCATTCTCCATTATGTTCCTTTTGCATTTGATTGAAGCAAGTCTTATTCCTAAGGAATTGGTTTCTCATTCTTCTTTAAGTTCTTTTGGCATTGAATGGAATCAAGTCTTAATCCAAAAGGAATTGGTTTCTCATTCTCCATTACGTTCCTTTTGTAATTGATTGGAAGTAAGTCTTAATCCTTAAGGAATTGGTTTCTCATTCTCCTTTATGTTGCTTTTGCATTTAATTGAAAGCAAGTTTTATTCCTTAAGGAGTTGGTTTCTCATTCTTCTTTAAATTCTTTTGGGCATTGAATGGAATCAAGTCTTAATCCAAAAGGAATTGGTTTCTCATTCTCCATTATGTTCCTTTTGCAATTGATTGGAAGCAAGTCTTAATCCTTAATGAATTGGTTTCTCATTCTCCTTTATGTTCCTTTTGCAGTTGATTGAAAGCAAGTCTTCTTTCTTAAGGAATTGGTTTCTCATTCTTCTTTAAATTCTTTTGGGCATTGAATGGAATCAAGTCTTAATCCAAAAGGAATTGGTTTCTCATTCTCCATTATGTTCCTTTTGCAATTGATTGGAAGCAAGCCTTATTCCTTAAGGAATTTGTTTCTCATTCTCCATTATGTTCCTTTTTGCATTTGATTGGAAGCAAGTCTTATTCCATAAGGAAT
>CM062522.1:36537935-36560872 GCA_031439585.1 Pterocarpus macrocarpus | reverse complement strand
TGGTTTATAATTCTTCTTTCTTTAAGTTCTTTTGGGCATTGAATGGAATCAAGTCTTAATCCAAAAGGAATTGGTTTCTCATTCTCCTTTATGTTGCTTTTGCAATTGATTGGAAGCAAGTCTTAATCCTTAAGGAATTGGTTTCTAATTCTTCTTTAAATTCTTTTGGGCATTGAGTGGAATCAAGTCTTAATCCAACAGGAATTGGTTTCTCATTCTCCATTATGTTCCTTTTGCATTTGATTGGAAGCAAGCCTTATTCCATAAGGAATTGGTTTCTCATTCTTCTTTAAGTTCTTTTGGGGGCATTGAATGGAATCAAGTCTTAATCCAAAGGAATTGGTTTCTCATTCTCCTTTATGTTCCTTTTGCAATTGATTGGAAGCAAGTCTTATTCCATAAGGAATTGGTTTCTCATTCTTCTTTAAGTTCTTTTGGGCAATGAATGGGATCAAGTCTTAATAAAAAAGGAATTGGTTTCTCATTCTCCTTTATGTTCCTTTTGCAATTGATTGGAAGCAAGTCTTCTTCCTTAAGGGATTGGTTTCTCATTCTTCTTTAAGTTCTTTTGGGCATTGAATGGAATCAAGTCTTAATCCAAAAGGAATTGGTTTCTCATTCTCCTTTATGTTCCTTTTGCAATTGATTGGAAGCAAGTCTTATTCCTTAAGGAATTGGTTTCTCATTCTTCTTTAAGTTCTTTTGGGCATTGAATGGAATCAAGTGTTAATCCAAAAGGAATTGGCTTCTCATTCTCCTTTATGTTCCTTTTGCAATTGATTGGAAGCAAGTCTTATTCCTTAACGAATTTGTTTCTCATTCTTCTTTAAGTTCTTTTGGGCAATGAATGGGATCAAGTCTTAATCCAAAAGGAATTGGTTTCTCATTCTCCTTTATGTTCCTTTTGCAATTGATTGGAAGCAAGTCTTATTCCTTAAGGAATTGGTTTCTCATTCTTCTTTAAGTTCTTTTGGGCATTGAATGGAATCAAGTCTTAATCCAAAGGGAATTGGTTTCTCATTCTCGTTTATGTTCCTTTTGCAATTGATTGGAAGCAAGTCTTAGTCCTTAAAGGAATTGGTTTCTCATTCTTCTTTTAAGTTCTTTTGGGGCATTGAATGGAATCAAGTCTTAATCCAAAGGAATTGGTTTCTCATTCTCCTTTATGTTCCTTTTGCAATTGATTGGAAGCAAGTCTTATTCCTTAAGGAATTGGTTTCTCATTCTTCTTTAAGTTCTTTTGGGCATTGAATGGAATCAAGTCTTAATCCAAAAGGAATTGGTTTCTCATTCTCGTTTATGTTCCTTTTACAATTTGATTGGATCCAAGTCTTAATCCTTAAGGAATTAGTTTCCATTTCTTCTTTAAATTCTTTTGCGCATTGAATGGAATCAATTCTTACTCCCAAAGCAATTGGTTTCTCATTCTCCTTTATGTTCCTTTTGCAATTGATTGGAAGCAAGTCTTATTCCTTAAGGAATTGGTTTCTCATTCTGCTTTAAGTTCTTTTGGGCATTGAATGGAATCAAGTCTTAATCCAAAAGGAATTGGTTTCTCATTCTCCTTTATGTTCCTTTTGCAATTGATTGGAAGCAAGTCTTATTCCTTAAGGATTTGGTTTCTCATTCTTCTTTAAGTTCTTTTGGGCATTGAATGGAATCAAGTCTTAATCCAAAAGGAATTGGTTTCTCATTCTCCTTTATGTTCCTTTTGCAATTGATTGGAAGCAAGTCTTTTTCCTTAAGGAATTGGTTTCTCATTCTTCTTTAAGTTCTTTTGGGTATTGAATGGAATCAAGTCTTAATCCAAAAAGGAATTGGTTTCTCATTCTCCTTTATGTTCCTTTTTGCAATTGATTGGGAAGCAAGTCTTCCTCCTTAAGGAATTGGTTTCTCATTCTTCTTTAAGTTCTTTTGGGCATTGAATGGAATCAAGTCTTAATCCAAAAGGAATTGGTTTCTCATTCTCCTTTATGTTCCTTTTGCAATTGATTGGAAGCAAGTCTTAATCCTTAAGGAATTGGTTTCTCATTTTGCTTTAAGTTCTTTTGGGCATTGAATGGAATCAAGTCTTAATACAAAAAGGAATTGGTTTCTCATTCTCCTTTATGTTCCTTTTGCAATTGATTGGAAGCAAGTCTTATTTCTTAAGGAATTGGTTTTCTCATTCTTCTTTAAGTTCTTTTGGGCATTGAATGGAATCAAGTCTTAATCCAAAAGGAATTGGTTTCTCATTCTCCTTTATGTTCCTTTTGCAATTGATTGGAAGCAAGTCTTATTCCTTAAGGAATTGGTTTCTCATTCTTCTTTAAGTTCTTTTGGGCATTGAATGGAATCAAGTCTTAATCCAAAAGGTATTGGTTTCTCATTCTCCGTTATGTTCCTTTTGCAATTGATTGGAAGCAAGTCTTATTCCTTAAGGAATTGGTTTCCCATTCTTCTTTAAGTTCTTTTGCCATTGATTGGAAGCAAGACTTAATCCAAAAGGAATTGGTTTCTCATTCTCCTTTATGTTCCTTTTGCAATTGATTGGAAGCAAGTCTTATTCCTTAAAGGAATTGGTTTCTCATTCTTCTTTAAGTTCTTTTGGGTATTGAATGGAATCAAGTCTTAATCCAAAAGGAATTGGTTTCTCATTCTCCTTTATGTTCCTTTTGCAAATGATTGGAAGCAAATCTTATTCCTTAAGGAATTGGTTTCTCATTCTTCTTTAAGTTCTTTTGGGTATTGAATGGAATCAAGTCTTAATCCAAAAGGAATTGGTTTCTCATTCTCCTTTATGTTCCTTTTGCAATTGATTGGAAGCAAGTCTTATTCCTTAAGGAATTGGTTTCTCATTCTTCTTTAAGTTCTTTTGGGCATTGAATAGAATCAAGTCTTAATCCAAAAGGAATTGGTTTCTCATTCTCCTTTATGTTCCTTTTGCAATTGATTGGAAGCAAGTCTTATTCCTTAAGGAATTGGTTTCTCATTCTTCTTTAAGTTCTTTTGGGTATTGAATGGAATCAAGTCTTAATCCAAAAGGAATTTTGTTTCTCATTCTCCTTTATGTTCCTTTTGCAATTGATTGGAAGCAAGTCTTATTCCTTAAGGAATTGGTTTCTCATTTTTCTTTAAGTTCTTTTGGGCGTTGAATGGAATCAAGTGTTAATCCAAAAGGAATTGGTTTCTCATTCTCCTTTATGTTTCTTTTGCAATTGATTGGAAGCAAGTCTTATTCCTTAAGGAATTGGTTTCTCATTCTTCTTTAAGTTCTTTTTGGGCATTGAATGGAATCAAGTCTTAGTCCAAAAAGAATTGGTTTCTCATTCTCCTTTATGTTCCTTTTGCAATTGATTGGAAGCAAGTCTTATTCCTTAAGGAATTGGTTTCCCATTCTTCTTTAAGTTCTTTTGGGTATTGAATGGAATCAAGTCTTAATCCATGATGAATTGGTTTCTCATTCTTCTTTATGTTCCTTTTGCAATTGATTGGAAGCAAGTCTTATTCCTTAAGGAATTGGTTTCTCATTCTTCTTTAAGTTCTTTTGGGCATTGAATGGAATCAAGTCTTAATCCAAAAGGAATTGGTTTCTCATTCTCCTTTATGTTCCTTTTGCAATTGATTGGAAGCAAGTCTTATTCCTTAAGGAATTGGTTTCTCATTCTTCTTTAAGTTCTTTTGGGCATTGAATGGAATCAAGTCTTAATCCAAAAGGAATTGGTTTCTCATTCTCCTTTATGTTCCTTTTGCAATTGATTGGAAGCAAGTCTTATTCCTTAAGGAATTGGTTTCTCATTCTTCTTTAAGTTCTTTTGGGCATTGAATGGAATCAAGTCTTAATCCAAAAGGAATTGGTTTCTCATTCTCCTTTATGTTCCTTTTGCAATTGATTGGAAGCAAGTCTTATTCCTTAAGGAATTGGTTTCTCATTCTTCTTTAAGTTCTTTTGGGCATTGAATGGAATCAAGTCTTAATCCAAAAGGAATTGGTTTCTCATTCTCCTTTATGTTCCTTTTGCAATTGATTGGAAGCAAGTCTTATTCCTTAAGGAATTGCTTTCTCATTCTTCTTTAAGTTCTTTTGGGCATTGAATAGAATCAAGTCTTAATCCAAAAGGAATTGGTTTCTCATTCTCCTTTATGTTCCTTTTGCAATTGATTGGAAACAAGTCTTATACCTTTAAGGAATTGGTTTCTCATTCTTCTTTAAGTTCTTTTGGGCATTGAATGGAATCAAGTCTTAATCCAAAAGGAATTGGTTTCTCATTCTCCTTTATGTTCCTTTTGAAATTGATTGGAAGCAAGTCTTATTCCTTGTGGTATTGGGTTCTCATTCTTCTTTAAGTTCTTTTGGGCATTGAATGGAATCAAGTCTTAATCCAAAAGGAATTGGTTTAACATTCTCCTTTATGTTCCTTTTGCAATTGATTGGAAGCAAGTCTTATTCCTTAAGGAATTGGTTTCTCATTCTTCTTTAAGTTCTTTTGGGCATTGAATGGAATCAAGTCTTAATCCAAAAGGAATTGGTTTCTCATTCTCCTTTATGTTCCTTTTGCAATTGACTGGAAGCAAGTCTTATTCCTTAAGGAATTGGTTTCTCATTCTTCTTTAAGTTCTTTTGGGCATTGAATGGAATCAAGTCTTAATCCAAAAGGAATTGGTTTCTCATTCTCCTTTATGTTCCTCTTGCAATTGATTGGAAGCAAGTCTTATTCCTTAAGGAATTGGTTTCTCATTCTTCTTTAAGTTCTTTTGGGCATTGAATGGAATCAAGTCTTAATCCAAAAGGAATTGGTTTCTCATTCTCCTTTATGTTCCTTTTGCAATTGATTGGAAGCAAGTCTTATTCCTTAAGGAATTGGTTTCTCATTATTCTTTAAGTTCTTTTGGGCATTGAATGGTATCAAGTCTTAATTCAAATGGAATTGGTTTCTCATTCTCCTTTATGTTCCTTTTGCAATTGATTGGAAGCAAGTCTTATTCCTTAAGGAATTGGTTTCTCATTCTTCTTTAAGTTCTTTTGGGTATTGAATGGAATCAAGTCTTAATCCAAAAGGAATTGGTTGCTCATTCTCCTTTATGTTCCTTTTGCAATTGATTGGAAACAAGTCTTATTCCTTAAGGAATTGGTTTCTCATTCTTCTTTAAGTTCTTTTGGGCATTGAATGGAATCAAGTCTTAATCCAAAAGGAATTAGTTTCTCATTCTCCTTTATGTTCCTTTTGCAATTGATTGGAAGCAAGTCTTATTCCTTAAGGAATTGGTTTCTCATTCTTCTTTAAGTTCTTTTGGGCATTGAATGGAATCAAGTCTTAATCCAAAAGGAATTGGTTTCTCATTCTCCTTTATGTTCCTTTTGCAATTGATTGGAAGCAAGTCTTATTCCTTAAGGAATTGGTTTCTCATTCTTCTTTAAGTTCTTTTGGGCATTGAATGGAATCAAGTCTTAATCCAAAGGAATTGGTTTCTCATTCTCCTTTATGTTCCTTTTGCAATTGATTGGAAGCAAGTCTTATTCCTTAAGGAATTGGTTTCTCATTCTTCTTTAAGTTCTTTTGGGCATTGAATGGAATCAAGTCTTAATCCAAAAGGAATTGGTTTCTCATTCTCCTTTATGTTCCTTTTGCAATTGATTGGAAGCAAGTCTTATTCCTTAAGGAATTGGTTTCTCATACTTCTTTAAATTCTTTTGGGCATTGAATGGAATCAAGTCTTCATCCAAAAGGAATTGGTTTCTCATTCTCCTTTATGTTCCTTTTGCAATTGATTGGAAGCAAGTCTTATTCCTTAAGGAATTGGTTTCTCATTCTTCTTTAAGTTCTTTTGGGCATTGAATGGAATCAAGTCTTAATCCAAAAGGAATTGGTTTCTCATTCTCCTTTATGTTCCTTTTGCAATTGATTGGAAGCAAGTCTTATTCCTTAAGGAATTGGTTTCTCATTCTTCTTTAAGTTCTTTTGGGCATTGAATGGAATCAAGTCTTAATCCAAAAGGAATTGGTTTCTCATTCTCCTTTATGTTCCTTTTGCAATTGATTGGAAGCAAGTCTTATTCCTTAAGGAATTGGTTTCTCATTCTTCTTTAAGTCCTTTTGGGCATTGAATAGAATCAAGTCTTAATCCAAAGGAATTGGTTTCTCATTCTCCTTTATGTTCCTTTTGCAATTGATTGGAAGCAAGTCTTATTCCTTAAGGAATTGGTTTCTCATTCTTCTTTAAGTTCTTTTGGGCATTGAATGGAATCAAGTCTTAATCCAAAGGATATTGATTTCTCATTCTCCTTTATGTTCCTTTTGCAATTGATTGGAAGCATGTCTTCCTCCTTAAGGAATTGGTTTCTTATTTTGCTTTAAGTTCTTTTGGGCATTGAATGGAATCAAGTGTTAATCCAAAAGGAATTGGTTTCTCATTCTCCTTTATGTTCCTTTTGCAATTGATTGGAAGCAAGTCTTATTCCTTAAGGAGTTGGTTTCTCATTCTTCTTTAAGTTCTTTTGGGCATTGAATGGAATCAAGTCTTAATCCAAAAGGAATTGGTTTCTCATTCTCCTTTATGTTCCTTTTGCAATTGATTGGAAGCAAGTCTTATTCCTTAAGGAATTGGTTTCTCATTCTTCTTTAAGTTCTTTTGGGCATTGAATGGAATCAAGTCTTAATCCAAAAGGAATTGGTTTCTCATTCTCCTTTATGTTCCTTTTGCAATTGATTGGAAGCAAGTCTTATTCCTTAAGGAATTGGTTTCTCATTCTTCTTTAAGTTCTTTTGGGCATTGAATGGAATCAAGTCTTAATCCAAAAGGAATTGGTTTCTCATTCTCCTTTATGTTCCTTTTGCAATTGATTGGAAGCAAGTCTTATTCCTTAAGGAATTGGTTTCTCATTCTTCTTTAAGTTCTTTTGGGCATTGAATGGAATCAAGTCTTAATCCAAAAGGAATTGGTTTCTCATTCTCCTTTATGTTCCTTTTGCAATTGATTGGAAGCAAGTCTTATTCCTTAAGGAATTGGTTTCTCATTCTTCTTTAAGTTCTTTTGGGCATTGAATGGAATCAAGTCTTAATCCAAAAGGAATTGGTTTCTCATTCTCCTTTATGTTCCTTTTGCAATTGATTGGAAGCAAGTCTTATTCCTTAAGGAATTGGTTTCTCATTCTTCTTTAAGTTCTTTTGGGCATTGAATGGAATCAAGTCTTAATCCAAAAGGAATTGGTTTCTCATTCTCCTTTATGTTCCTTTTGCAATTGATTGGAAGCAAGTCTTATTCCTTAAGGAGTTGGTTTCTCATTCTTCTTTAAGTTCTTTTGGGCATTGAATGGAATCAAGTCTTAATCCAAAAGGAATTGGTTTCTCATTCTCCTTTATGTTCCTTTTGCAATTGATTGGAAGCAAGTCTTCTTCCTTAAGGAATTGGTTTCTCATTCTTCTTTAAGTTCTTTTGGGCATTGAGTGGAATCAAGTCTTAATCCAAAAGGAATTGGTTTCTCATTCTCCTTTATGTTCCTTTTGCAATTGATTGGAAGCAAGTCTTATTCCTTAAGGAATTGGTTTCTCATTCTTCTTTAAGTTCTTTTGGGCATTGAATGGAATCAAGTCTTAATCCAAAAGGAATTGGTTTCTCATTCTCCTTTATGTTCCTTTTGCAATTGATTGGAAGCAAGTCTTATTCCTTAAGGAATTGGTTTCCCATTCTTCTTTAAGTTCTTTTGGGCATTGAATGGAATCAAGTCTTAATCCAAAAGGAATTGGTTTCTCATTCTCCTTTATGTTCCTTTTGCAATTGATTGGAAGCAAGTCTTATTCCTTAAGGAATTGGTTTCTCATTCTTCTTTAAGTTCTTTTGGGCATTGAATGGAATCAAGTCTTAATCCAAAAGGAATTGGTTTCTCATTCTCCTTTATGTTCCTTTTGCAATTGATTGGAAGCAAGTCTTATTCCTTAAGGAATTGGTTTCTCATTCTTCTTTAAGTTCTTTTGGGCATTGAATGGAATCAAGTCTTAATCCAAAGGAATTGGTTGCACATTCTCCTTTATGTTCCTTTTGCAATTGATTGGAAGCAAGTCTTATTTCTGAAGGAATTGGTTTCTCATTCTTCTTTAAGTTCTTTTGGGCAGTTGAATGGAATCAAGTCTTAATCCAAAAGGAATTGGTTTCTCATTCTCCTTTATGTTCCTTTTGCAATTGATTGGAAGCAAGTCTTATTCCTTAAGGAATTGGTTTCTCATTCTTCTTTAAGTTCTTTTGGGCATTGAATGGAATCAAGTCTTAATCCAAAAGGAATTGGTTTCTCATTCTCCTTTATGTTCCTTTTGCAATTGATTGGAAGCAAGTCTTATTCCTTAAGGAATTGGTTTCTCATTCTTCTTTAAGTTCTTTTGGGCATTGAATGGAATCAAGTCTTAATACAAAAGGAATTGGTTTCTCATTCTCCTTTATGTTCCTTTTGCAATTGTTTGGAAGCAAGTCTTATTCCTTAAGGAATTGGTTTCTCATTCTTCTTTAAGTTCTTTTGGGCATTGAATGGAATCAAGTCTTAATCCAAAAGGAATTGGTTTCTCATTCTCCTTTATGTTCCTTTTGCAATTGATTGGAAGCAAGTCTTATTCCTTAAGGAATTGGTTTCTCATTCTTCTTTAAGTTCTTTTGGGCATTGAATGGAATCAAGTCTTAATCCAAAAGGAATTGGTTTCTCATTCTCCTTTATGTTCCTTTTGCAATTGATCGGAAGCAAGTCTTATTCCTTAAGGAATTGGTTTCTCATTCTCCTTCTTTAAGTTCTTTTGGGCATTGAATGGAATCAAGTCTTAATCCAAAGGAATTGGTTTCTCATTCTCCTTTATGTTCCTTTTGCAATTGATTGGAAGCAAGTCTTATACCTTAAGGAATTGGTTTCTCATTCTTCTTTAAGTTCTTTTGGGCATTGAATGGAATCAAGTCTTAATCCGAAAGGTATTGGTTTCTCATTCTCCTTTATGTTCCTTTTGCAATTGATTGGAAGCAAGTCTTATTCCTTAAGGAATTGGTTTCTCATTCTTCTTTAAGTTCTTTTGGGCATTGATTGGAAACAAGTCTTAATCCAAAAGGAATTGGTTTCTCATTCTCCTTTATGTTCCTTTTGCAATTGATTGGAAGCAAGTCTTATTCCATAAGAAATTGGTTTCTCATTCTTCTTTAAGTTCTTTTGGGCATTGAATGGAATCAAGTCTTAATCCAAAAGGAATTGGTTTCTCATTCTCCTTTATGTTCCTTTTGCAATTGATTGGAAGCAAGTCTTATTCCTTAAGGAATTGGTTTCTCATTCTTCTTTAAGTTCTTTTGGGCATTGAATGGAATCAAGTCTTAATCCAAAAGGAATTGGTTTCTCATTCTCCTTTATGTTCCTTTTGCAATTGATTGGAAGCAAGTCTTATTCCTTAAGGAATTGGTTTGTCATTCTTCTTTAAATTCTTTTGGGCATTGAATGGAATCAAGTCTTAATCCAAACGGAATTGGTTTCTCATTCTCCTTTATGTTCCTTTTGCAATTGATTGGAAGCAAGTCTTATTCCTTAAGGAATTGGTTTCTCATTCTGCTTTAAGTTCTTTTGGGCATTGAATGGAATCAAGTCTTAATCCAAAAGGAATTGGTTTCTCATTCTCCTTTATGTTCCTTTTGCAATTGATTGGAAGCAAGTCTTATTCCTTAAGGAATTGGTTTCTCATTCTTCTTTAAGTTCTTTTGGGCTTTGAATGGAATCAAGTCTTAATCCAAAAGAATTGGTTTCTCATTCTCCTTTATGTTCCTTTTGCAATTGATTGGAAGCAAGTCTTATTCCTTAAGGAATTGGTTTCTCATTCTTCTTTAAGTTCTTTTGGGCATTGAATAGAATCAAGTCTTAATCCAAACGGAATTGGTTTCTCATTCTCCTTTATGTTCCTTTTGCAATTGATTGGAAGCAAGTCTTATTCCTTAAGGAATTGGTTTCTCATTCTTCTTTAAGTTCTTTTGGGCATTGAGTGGAATCAATTCTTAATCGCAAAGGAATTGGTTTCTCATTCTCCTTTATGTTCCTTTTGCAATTGATTGGGAGCAAGTCTTATTTCTTAAGGAATTGGTTTCTCATTCTTCTTTAAGTTGTTTTGGGCATTGAATGGAATCAAGTCTTAATCCAAAAGGAATTGGTTTCTCATTCATCTTTAAGTTCTTTATGTTCCTTTCCAAAAGGAATGCATTCTCCTTTATTTCCTTTTGATTGGAAGCAAGTCTTATTTCTTAAGGAATTGGTTTCTCATTCTACTTTAAGTTCTTTTGGGCATTGAATGGAATCAAGTCTTAATCCAAAAGGAATTGGTTTCTCATTCTCCTTTATGTTCCTTTTGCAATTGATTGGAAGCAAGTCTTAATCCTTAAGGAATTGGTTTCTCATTCTTCTTTAAGTTCTTTTGGGCATTGAATGGAATCAAGTCTTAATCCAAAAGGAATTGATTTCTCATTCTCCTTTATGTTCCTTTTGCAATTGATTGGAAGCAAGTCTTATTCCTTAAGGAATTGGTTTCTCATTCTTCTTTAAGTTCTTTTGGGCATTGAGTGGAATCAATTCTTAATGCAAAAGGAATTGGTTTGTTATTCTCCTTTATGTTCGTTTTGCAATTGATTGGAAGCAAGTCTTATTCCTTAAGGAATTGGTTTCTCATTCTTCTTTAAGTTCTTTTGGGCATTGAATGGAATCAAGTCTTAATCCAAAAGGAATTGGTTTCTCATTCTCCTTTATGTTCCTTTTGCAGTTGATTGGAAGCAAGTCTTATTCCTTAAGGAATTGGTTTCTCATTCTTCTTTAAGTTCTTTTGGGCATTGAATGGAATCAAGTCTTAATCCAAAAGGAATTGGTTTCTCATTCTCCTTTATGTTCCTTTTGCAATTGATTGGAAGCAAGTCTTATTCCTTAAGGAATTGGTTACTCATTCTTCTTTAAGTTCTTTTGGGCATTGAATGGAATTAAGTCTTAAGCCAAAAGGAATTGGTTTCTCATTCTCCTTTATGTTCCTTTTGCAATTGATTGGAAGCAAGTCTTATTCCTTAAGGAATTGGTTTCTCATTCTTCTTTAAGTTCTTTTGGGCATTGAATGGAATCAAGTCTTAATCCAAAAGGAATTGGTTTCTCATTCTCCTTTATGTTCCTTTTGCAATTGATTGGAAGCAAGTCTTATTCCTTAAGGAATTGGTTTCTCATTCTTCTTTAAGTTCTTTTGGGCATTGAATGGAATCAAGTCTTAATCCAAAAGGAATTGGTTTCTCATTCTCCTTTATGTTCCTTTTGCAATTGATTGGAAGCAAGTCTTATTCCTTAAGGAATTGGTTTCTCATTCTTCTTTAAGTTCTTTTGGGCATTGAATGGAATCAAGTCTTAATCCAAAAGGAATTGGTTTCTCATTCTCCTTTATGTTCCTTTTGCAATTGATTGGAAGCAAGTCTTATTCCTTAAGGAATTGGTTTCTCATTCTTCTTTAAGTTCTTTTGGGCATTGAATGGAATCAAGTCTTAATCCAAAAGGAATTGGTTTCTCATTCTCCTTTATGTTCCTTTTGCAATTGATTGGAAGCAAGTCTTATTCCTTAAGGAATTGGTTTCTCATTCTTCTTTAAGTTCTTTTGGGCATTGAATGGAATCAAGTCTTAATCCAAAAGGAATTGGCTTCTCATTCTCCTTTATGTTCCTTTTGCAATTGATTGGAAGCAAGTCTTATTCCTTAAGGAATTGGTTTCTCATTCTTCTTTAAGTTCTTTTGGGCATTGAATGGAATCAAGTCTTAATCCAAAAGGAATTGGTTTCTCATTCTCCTTTATGTTCCTTTTGCAATTGATTGGAAGCAAGTCTTATTCCTTAAGGAATTGGTTTCTCATTCTTCTTTAAGTTCTTTTGGGCATTGAATGGAATCAAGTCTTAATCCAAAAGGAATTGGTTTCTCATTCTCCTTTATGTTCCTTTTGCAATTGATTGGAAGCAAGTCTTATTCCTTAAGGAATTGGTTTCTCATTCTTCTTTAAGTTCTTTTGGGCATTGAATGGAATCAAGTCTTAATCCAAAAGGAATTGGTTTCACATTCTCCTTTATGTTCCTTTTGCAATTGATTGGAAGCAAGTCTTATTCCTTAAGGAATTGGTTTCTCATTCTTCTTTAAGTTGTTTTGGCCATTGAATGGAATCAAGTCTTAATCCGAAAGGAATTGGTTTCTAATTCTCCTTTATGTTCCTTTTGCAATTGATTGGAAGCAAGTCTTATTCCTTAAGGAATTGGTTTCTCATTCTTCTTTAAGTTCTTTTGGGCATTGAATGGAATCAAGTCTTAATCCAAAAGGAATTGGTTTCTCATTCTCCTTTATGTTCCTTTTGCAATTGATTGGAAATAAGTCTTATTTCTTAAGGAATTGGTTGCTCATTCTCCTTTAAGTTCTTTTGGGCATTGAATGGAATCAAGTCTTAATCCAAAAGGAATTGGTTTCTCATTCTCCTTTATGTTCCTTTTGCAATTGATTGGATGCAAGTCTTATTCCTTAAGGAATTGGTTTCTCATTCTTCTTTAAGTTCTTTTGGGCATTGAATAGAATCAAGTCTTAATCCAAAATGAATTGGTTTCTCATTCTCCTTTATGCTCCATTTGCAATTGATTGGAAGCAAGACTTATTCCTTAAGGAATTGGTTTCTCATTCTTCTTTAAGTTCTTTTGGGCATTGAATGGAATCAAGTCTTAATCCAAAAGGAATTGGTTTCTCATTCTCCTTTATGTTCCTTTTGCAATTGATTGGAAGCAAGTCTTATTCCTTAAGGAATTGGTTTCTCATTCTTCTTTAAGTTCTTTTGGGCATTGAATGGAATCAAGTCTTAATCCAAAAGGAATTGGTTTCTCATTCTCCTTTATGTTCCTTTTGCAATTGATTGGAAGCAAGTCTTATTCCTTAAGGAATTGGTTTCTCATTCTTCTTTAAGTTCTTTTGGGCATTGAATGGAATCAAGTCTTAATACAAAAGGAATTGGTTTCTCATTCTCCTTTATGTTCCTTTTGCAATTGATTGGAAGCAAGTCTTAATCCTTAAGGAATTGGTTTCTCATTCTTCTTTAAGTTCTTTTGGGCATTGAATGGAACCAAATCTTAATCCAAAAGGAATTGGTTTCTCATTCTCCTTTATGTTCCTTTTGCAATTGATCGGAAGCAAGTCTTATTCCTTAAGGAATTGGTTTCTCATTCTTCTTTAAGTTCTTTTGGGCAATGAATAGAACCAAGTCTTAATCCAAAAGGAATTGGTTTCTCATTCTCCTTTATGTTCCTTTTGCAATTGATTGGAAGCAAGTCTTATTCCTTAAGGAATTGGTTTCTCATTCTTCTTTAAGTTCTTTTGGGCATTGAATGGAATCAAGTCTTAATCCAAAAGGAATTGGTTTCTCATTCTCCTTTATGTTCCTTTTGCAATTGATTGGAAGCAAGTCTTATTCCTTAAGGAATTGGTTTCTCATTCTTCTTTAAGTTCTTTTGGGCATTAAATGGAATCAAGTCTTAATCCAAAAGGAATTGGTTTCTCATTCTCCTTTATGTTCCTTTTGCAATTGATTGGAAGCAAGTCTTATTCCTTAAGGAATTGGTTTCTCATTCTTCTTTAAGTTCTTTTGGGCATTGAATGGAATCAAGTCTTAATCCAAAAGGCAGTGGTTTCTCATTCTCCTTTATGTTCCTTTTGCAATTGATTGGAAGCAAGTCTTATTCCTTAAGGAATTGGTTTCTCATTCTTCTTTAAGTTCTTTTGGGCATTGAATGGAATCAAGTCTTAATGCAAAAGGAACTGGTTCCTCATTCTCGTTTATGTTCCTTTTGCAATTGATTGGAAGCAAGTCTTATTCCTTAAGGAATTGGTTTCTCATTCTTCTTTAAGTTCTTTTGGGCATTGAATGGAATCAAGTCTTAATCCAAAAGGAATTGGTTTCTCATTCTCCTTTATGTTCCTTTTGCAATTGATTGGAAGCAAGTCTTATTCCTTAAGGAATTGGTTTCTCATTCTTCTTTAAGTTCTTTTGGGCATTGAATGGAATCAAGTCTTAATCCAAAAGGAATTGGTTTCTCATTCTCCTTTATGTTCCTTTTGCAATTGATTGGAAGCAAGTCTTATTCCTTAAGGAATTGGTTTCTCATTCTTCTTTAAGTTCTTTTGGGCATTGAATGGAATCAAGTCTTAATCCAAAAGGAATTGGCTTCTCATTCTCCTTTATGTTCCTTTTGCAATTGATTGGAAGCAAGTCTTATTCCTTAATGAATTGGTTTCTCATTCTTCTTTAAGTTCTTATGGGCATTGAATGGAATCAAGTCTTAATCCAAAAGGAATTGGTTTCTCATTCTCCTTTATGTTCCTTTTGCAATTGATTGGAAGCAAGTCTTATTCCTTAAGGAATTGGTTTCTCATTCTTCTTTAAGTTCTTTTGGGCGTTGAATGGAATCAAGTCTTAATCCAAAAGGAATTGGTTTCTCATTCTCCTTTATGTTCCTTTTGCAATAGATTGGAAGTAATTCTTATTCTTTATGGAATTGGTTTCTCATTTTGCCTTAAGTTCTTTTGGGCATTGAATGGAATCAAGTCTTAATCCAAAAGGAATTGGTTTCTCATTCTCCTTTATGTTCCTTTTGCAATTGATTGGAAGCAAGTCTTATTCCTTAAGGAATTGGTTTCTCATTCTTCTTTAAGTTCTTTTGGGCATTGAATGGAATCAAGTCTTAATACAAAAGGAATTGGTTTCTCATTCTCCTTTATGTTCCTTTTGCAATTGATTGGAAGCAAGTCTTATTCCTTAAGGAATTGGTTTCTCATTCTTCTTTAAGTTATTTTGGGCATTGAATGGAAACAAGTCTTAGTCCAAAAGGAATTGGTTTCTCATTCTCCTTTATGTTCCTTTTGCAATTGATTGGAAGCAAGTCTTATTCCTTAAGGAATTGGTTTCTCATTCTTCTTTAAGTTCTTTTGGGCATTGAATGGAATCAAGTCTTAATCCAAAAGGAATTGGTTTCTCATTCTCCTTTATGTTCCTTTTGCAATTGATTGGAAGCAAGTCTTATTCCTTAAGGAATTGGTTTCCCATTCTTCTTTAAGTTCTTTTGGGCATTGAATGGAATCAAGTCTTAATCCAAAAGGAATTGGTTTCTCATTCTCCTTTATGTTCCTTTTGCAATTGATTGGAAGCAAGTCTTATTCCTTAAGGAATTGGTTTCTCATTCTTCTTTAAGTTCTTTTGGGCATTGAATGGAATCAAGTCTTAATCCAAAAGGAATTGGTTTCTCATTCTCCTTTATGTTCCTTTTGCAATTGATTGGAAGCAAGTCTTATTCCTTAAGGAATTGGTTTCTCATTATTCTTTAAGTTCTTTTGGGCATTGAATGGAATCAAGTCTTAATCCAAAAGGAATTGGTTTCTCATTCTCCTTTATGTTCCTTTTGCAATTGATTGGAAGCAAGTCTTATTCCTTAAGGAATTGGTTTCTCATTCTTCTTTAAGTTCTTTTGGGCATTGAATAGAATCAAGTCTTAATCCAAAAGGAATTGGTTTCTCATTCTTCTTTATGTTCCTTTTGCAATTGATTGGAAGCAAGTCTTATTCCTTAAGGAATTGGTTTCTCATTCTTCTTTAAGTTCTTTTGGGCATTGAATGGAATCAAGTCTTAATCCAAAAGGAATTGGTTTCTCATTCTCCTTTATGTTCCTTTTGCAATTGATTGGAAGCAAGTCTTATTCCTTAAGGAATTGGTTTCTCATTCTTCTTTAAGTTCTTTTGGGCATTGAATGGAATCAAGTCTTAAGACAAAAGGAATTGGTTTCTCATTCTCCTTTATGTTCCTTTTGCAATTGATTGGAAACAAGTCTTATTCCTTAAGGAATTGGTTTCTCATTCTTCTTTAAGTTCTTTTGGGCATTGAATGGAATCAAGTCTTAATCCAAAAGGAATTGGTTTCTCATTCTCCTTTATGTTCCTTTTGCAATTGATTGGAAGCAAGTCTTATTCCTTAAGGAATTGGTTTCTCTTTCTTCTTTAAGTTCTTTTGGGCATTGAATGGAATCAAGTCTTAATACAAAAGGAATTGGTTTCTCATTCTCCTTTATGTTCCTTTTGCAATTGATTGGAAGCAAGTCTTATTCCTTAAGGAATTGGTTTCTCATTCTTCTTTAAGTTCTTTTGGGCATTGAATGGAATCAAGTCTTAATCCAAAAGGAATTGGTTTCTCATTCTCCTTTATGTTCCTTTTGCAATTGATTGGAAGCAAGTCTTATTCCTTAAGGAATTGGTTTCTCATTCTTCTTTAAGTTCTTTTGGGCATTGAATGGAATCAAGTCTTAATCCAAAAGGAATTGGTTTCTCATTCTCCTTTATGTTCCTTTTGCAATTGATTGGAAGCAAGTCTTATTCCTTAAGGAATTGGTTTCTCATTCTTCTTTAAGTTCTTTTGGGCATTGAATGGAATCAAGTCTTAATCCAAAAGGAATTGGTTTCTCATTCTCCTTTATGTTCCTTTTGCAATTGATTGGAAGCAAGTCTTATTCGTTAAGGAGTTGGTTTCTCATTCTTCTTTTAGTTCTTTTGGGCATTGAATGGAATCAAGTCTTAATCCAAAAGGAATTGGTTTCTCATTCTCCTTTATGTTCCTTTTGCAATTGATTGGAAGCAAGTCTTATTCCTTAAGGAATTGGTTTCTCATTCTTCTTTAAGTTCTTTTGGGCATTGAATGGAATCAAGTCTTAATCCAAAAGGAATTGGTTTCTCATTCTCCTTTATGTTCCTTTTGCAATTGATTGGAAGCAAGTCTTATTCCTTAAGGAGTTGGTTTCTCATTCTTCTTTAAGTTCTTTTGGGCATTGAATGGAATCAAGTCTTAATCCAAAAGGAATTGGTTTCTCATTCTCCTTTATGTTCCTTTTGCAATTGATTGGAAGCAAGTCTTTTTCCTTAAGGAATTGGTTTCTCATTCTTCTTTAAGTTCTTTTGGGCATTGAATGGAATCAAGTCTTAATCCAAAAGGAATTGGTTTCTCATTCTCCTTTATGTTCCTTTTGCAATTGATTGGAAGCAAGTCTTATTCCTTAAGGAATTGGTTTCTCATTCTTCTTTAAGTTCTTTTGGGCATTGAATGGAATCAAGTCTTAATCCAAAAGGAATTGGTTTCTCATTCTCCTTTATGTTCCTTTTGCAATTGATTGGAAGCAAGTCTTCTTCCTTAATGAATTGATTTCTCATTCTTCTTTAAGTTCTTTTGGGCATCGAATGGAATCAAGTCTTAATCCAAAAGGAATTGGTTTCTCATTCTCCTTTATGTTCCTTTTGGAATTGATTGGAAGCAAGTCTTATTCCTTAAGGAATTGGTTTCTCATTCTTCTTTAAGTTCTTTTGGGCATTGAATGGAATCAAGTCTCAATTCCAAAGGAATTGGTTTCTCATTCTCCTTTATGTTCCTTTTGCAATTGATTGGAAGCAAGTCTTATTCCTTAAGGAATTGGTTTCTCATTCTGCTTTAAGTTCTTTTGGGCATTGAATGGAATCAAGTCTTAATCCAAAAGGAGTTGGTTTCTCATTCTCCTTTATGTTCCTTTTGCAATTGATTGGAAGCAAGTCAAATTCCTTAAAGAATTGGTTTCTCATTCTCCTTTATGTTCTTTTGGGCATTGAATGGAATCAAGTCTTAATCCAAAAGGAATTGGTTTCTCATTCTCCTTTATGTTCCTTTTGCAATTGATTGGAAGCAAGTCTTATTCCTTAAGGAATTGGTTTCTCATTCTTCTTTAAGTTCTTTTGGGCATTGAATGGAATCAAGTCTTAATCCAAAAGGAATTGGTTTCTCAGTCTCCTTTACGTTCATTTTGCAATAGATTGGAAGCAAGTCTTATTCCTTAAGGAATTGGTTTCTCATTCTGCTTTAAGTTCTTTTGGGCATTGAATGGAATCAAGTCTTAATCCAAAAGGAATTGGTTTCTCATTCTCCTTTATGTTCCTTTTGCAATTGATTGGAAGCAAGTCTTATTCCTTAAGGAATTGGTTTCTCATTCTTCTTTAAGTTCTTTTGGGCATTGAATGGAATCAAGTCTTAATCCAAAAGGAATTGGTTTCTCATTCTCCTTTATGTTCCTTTTGCAATTGATTGGAAGCAAGTCTTATTCCTTAAGGAATTGGTTTCTCATTCTTCTTTAAGTTCTTTTGGGCATTGAATGGAATCAAGTCTTAATCCAAAAGGAATTGGTTTCTCATTCTCCTTTATGTTCCTTTTGCAATTGATTGGAAGCAAGTCTTATTCCTTAAGGAATTGGTTTCTCATTATTCTTTAAGTTCTTTTGGGCATTGAATGGAATCAAGTCTTAATCCAAAAGGAATTGGTTTCTCATTCTCCTTTATGTTCCTTTTGCAATTGATTGGAAGCAAGTCTTATTCCTTAAGGAATTGGTTTCTCATTCTTCTTTAAGTTCTTTTGGGCATTGATTGAAATCAAGTCTTAATCCATAATGAATTGGTTTCTCTTTATCCTTTATTCTCCTTTATGTTCCTTTTGCAATTGATTGGAAGCAAGTCTTATTCCTTAAGGAATTGGTTTCTCATTCTTCTTTAAGTTCTTTTGACCATTGAATGGAATCAAGTCTTATTCCAAAAGGAATTGGTTTCTCATTCTCCTTTCTGTTCCTTTTGCAATTGATTGGAAGCAAGTCTTATTCCTTAAGGAATTGGTTTCTCATTCTTCTTTAAGTTCTTTTGGGCATTGATTGGAATCAAGTCTTATTCCAAATGGAATTGGTTTCTCATTGACTGTTATGTTCCTTTTGCAATTGATTGGAAGCAAGTCTTATTCCTTAAGGAATTGGTTTCTCATTCTTCTTTAAGTTCTTTTGGGCATTGAATGGGATCAAGTCTTAATCCAAAAGGAATTGGTTTCTCATTCTCCTTTATGTTCCTTTTGCAATTGATTGAAGCAAGTCTTATTCCTTAAGGAATTGGTTTCTCATTCTTCTTTAAGTTCTTTTGGGCATTGAATGGAATCAAGTCTTAATCCAAAAGGAATTGGTTTCTCATTCTCCTTTATGTTCCTTTTGCAATTGATTGGAAGCAAGTCTTATTCCTTAAGGAATTGGTTTCTCATTCTTCTTTAAGTTCTTTTGGGCATTGAATGGAATCAAGTCTTAATCCAAAAGGAATTGGTTTCTCATTCTCCTTTATGTTCCTTTTGCAATTGATTGGAAGCAAGTCTTATTCCTTAAGGAATTGGTTTCTCATTCTTCTTTAAGTTCTTTTGGGCATTGAATGGAATCAAGTCTTAATACAAAAGGAATTGGTTTCTCATTCTCCTTTATGTTCCTTTTGCAATTGATTGGAAGCAAGTCTTATTCCTTAAGGAATTGGTTTCTCATTCTTCTTTAAGTTCTTTTGGGCATTGAATGGAACCAAATCTTAATCCAAAAGGAATTGGTTTCTCATTCTCCTTTATGTTCCTTTTGCAATTGATTGGAAGCAAGTCTTATTCCTTAAGGAATTGGTTTCTCATTCTTCTTTAAGTTCTTTTGGGCATGGAATGGAATCAAGTCTTAATCCAAAAGGAATTGGTTTCTCATTCTCCTTTATGTTCCTTTTGCATGGAATGGAAGCAAGTCTTATTCCTTAAGGAATTGGTTTCTCATTCTTCTTTAAGTTCTTTTGGGCATTGAATGGAATCAAGTCTTAATCCAAAAGGAATTGGTTTCTCATTCTCCTTTATGTTCCTTTTGCAATTGATTGGAAGCAAGTCTTATTCCTTAAGGAATTGGTTTCTCATTCTTCTTTAAGTTCTTTTGGGCATTGAATAGAATCAAGTCTTAATCCAAAAGGAAATGGTTTCTCATTCTCCTTTATGTTCCTTTTGCAATTGATTGGAAGCAAGTCTTATTCCTTAAGGAATTGGTTTCTCATTCTTCTTTAAGTTCTTTTGGGCATTGAATGGAATCAAGTCTTAATCCAAAAGGAATTGGTTTCTCATTCTCCTTTATGTTCCTTTTGCAATTGATTGGAAGCAAGTCTTATTCCTTAAGGAATTGGTTTCTCATTCTTCTTTAAGTTCTTTTGGGCATTGAATGGAATCAAGTCTTAATCCAAAAGGAATTGGTTTCTCATTCTCCTTTATGTTCCTTTTGCAATTGATTGGAAGCAAGTCTTATTCCTTAAGGAATTGGTTTCTCATTCTTCTTTAAGTTATTTTGGGCATTGAATGGAATCAAGTCTTAATCCAAAAGGAATTGGTTTCTCATTCTCCTTTATGTTCCTTTTGCAATTGATTGGAAGCAAGTCTTAATCCTTAAGGAATTGGTTTCTCATTCTTCTTTAAGTTCTTTTGGGCAGGCATTAAATGGAATCAAATCTTAGTCCGAAAGAATTGGTTTCTCATTCTTCTTTATGTTCCTTTTGCATTGAATGGAATCAATTCTTAATCCCAAAGGAATTGGTTTCTCATTCTGCTTTAAGTTCTTTTGGGCGTTGAATGGAATCAAGTGTTAATCCAAAAGGAATTGGTTTCTCAATCTCCTTTATGTTTCTTTTGCAATTGATTGGAAGCAAGTCTTATTCCTTAAGGAATTGGTTTATCATTCTCCTTAAGTTCTTTTGCATATTGAATGGAATCAAGTCTTAATCCAAAGGAATTGGTTTATCATTCTCCTTTGTGTTCCTTTTGCATTTTATTGAAAGCAAGTCTTCTTCCTTAAGGAATTGGTTTCTCATTCTTCTTTAAGTTATTTTTGGCATTGAATGGAATCAAGTTTTAATCCAAAGGGAATTGGTTTCTCATTCTCCTTTATGTTCCTTTTGCAATTGATTGGAAGCAAGTCTTAATCCTTAATGAATTGGTTTCTCATTCTGCTTTAAGTTCCTTTGGACATTGAATGAGATCAAGTCTTAATCCAAAAGGAATTGGTTTCTCATTGTCCTTTATGTTCCTTTTGCAATTGATTGGAAGCAAGTCTTATTCCTAAAGGAGTTGGTTTCTCATTCTTCTTTATGTTATTTTGGGCATTGAATGGAATCAACTCTTAGTCCAAAATAATGGTTTCTCATTCTCTTTATGTTCCTTTTGCAATTGATTGGAAGCAAGTCTTATTCCTTAAGGAATTGGTTTCTCATTCTTCTTTAAGTTCTTTTGGGTATTGAATGGAATCAAGTCTTAATCCAAAAGGTATTGGTTTCTCATTCTCCTTTATGTTCCTTTTGCAATTGATTGGAAGCAAGTCTTATTCCTTAAGGAATTGGTTTCTCATTCTTCTTTAAGTTCCTTTGGGTATTGAATGGGATCAAGTCTTAATTCAAAAGGAATTGGTTGCTCATTTTCTGTTATGTTCCTTTTGCAATTGATTGGAAGCAAGTCTTATTCCTTAAGGAATTGGTTTCTCATTCTTCTTTAAGTTCTTTTGGGCATTGAATAGAATCAAGTCTTAATCCAAAAGGCATTGGTTTCTCATTCTCTTTATGTTCCGTTAGCAATTGATTGGAAGCCAGTCTTATTCCTTAAGGAATTGGTTTCTCATTCTTCTTTAATTTCCTTCGGGTATTGAATGGGATCAAGTCTTAATCCAAAAGGAATTGGTTTCTCATTCTCCTTTATGTTCCTTGTGCATTCCTTAAGGAATTGGTTTCTCATTCTTCTTTAAGTTCTTTTGGGCATTGAATAGAATCAAGTCTTAATCCAAAAGGTATTGGTTTCTCATTCTCCTTTATGTTCCTTTTGCAATTGATTGGAAGCAAGTCTTATTCCTTAAGGAATTGGTTTCCCATTCTTCTTTAAGTTCTTTTTGGTATTGAATGGAATCAAGTCTTAATCCAAAAGGTATTGGTTTCTCATTCTCCTTTATGTTCCTTTTGCAATTGATTGGAAGCAAGTCTTATTCCTTAAGGAATTGGTTTCTCATTCTTCTTTAAGTTCTTTTGGGCATTGAATAGAATCAAGTCTTAATCCAAAAGGCATTGGTTTCTCATTCTCCATTATGTTCCTTTTGCAATTGATTGGAAGCAAGTCTTATTCCTTAAGGAATTGGTTTCTCATTCTTCTTTAAGTTCTTTTGGGCATTGAATAGAATCAAGTCTTATTCCTTAAGGAATTTGTTTCTGATTCTCCATTATGTCCCTTTTGCATTGATTGGAAGCAAGTCTTATTTCTTAAGGAATTGGTTTCTCATTCTTCTTTAAGTTCTTTTGGGCATTGAATGGAATCAAGTCTTAATCCAAAAGGAATTGGTTTCTCATTCTCCTTTATGTTCCTTTTGCAATTGATTGAAGCAAGTCTTATTCCTTAAGGAATTGGTTTCTCATTCTTCTTTAAGTTCTTTTGGGTATTGAATGGAATCAAGTCTTAATCCAAAAGGAATTGGTTTCTCATTCTCCTTTATGTTCCTTTTGCAATTGATTGGAAGCAAGTCTTATTCCTTAAGGAATTGGTTTCTCATTCTTCTTTAAGTTCTTTTGGGCATTGAATGGAATCAAGTCTTAATCCAAAAGGTATTGGTTTCTCATTCTCCTTTATGTTCCTTTTGCAATTGATTGGAAGCAAGTCTTATTCCTTAAGGAATTGGTTTCTCATTCTTCTTTAAGTTCTTTTGGGCATTGAATGGAATCAAGTCTTAATCCAAAAGGAATTGGTTTCTCATTCTCCTTTATGTTCCTTTTGCAATTGATTGGAAGCAAGTCTTATTCCTTAAGGAATTGGTTTCTCATTCTTCTTTAAGTTCTTTTGGGTATTGAATGGAATCAAGTCTTAATCCAAAAGGTATTGGTTTCTCATTCTCCTTTATGTTCCTTTGCAATTGATTGAAGCAAGTCTTATTCCTTAAGGAATTGGTTTCTCATTCTTCTTTAAGTTCTTTTGGGTATTGAATGGAATCAAGTCTTAATCCAAAAGGAATTGGTTTCTCATTCTCCTTTATGTTCCATTTGCAATTGATTGAAGCAAGTCTTATTCCTTAA
>CM062522.1:36506435-36537435 GCA_031439585.1 Pterocarpus macrocarpus | reverse complement strand
GTTCCTTTTGCATTTGATTGGAAGCAAGCCTTATTCCATAAGGAATTGGTTTCTCATTCTTCTTTAAGTTCTTTTGGGCATTGAAGAGAATCAAGTCTTAATCCAAAAGGAATTGGTTTCTCATTCTCCTTTATGTTCCTTGTGCAATTGATTGGAAGCAAGTCTTAATCCTTGATGAATTGGTTTCTCATTCTCCTTTATTATGTTCGCTTTTGCATTCTGATTGAAAGCAAGCCTTATTCCTTAAGGAATTGGTTTCTCATTCTTTCCAGTTAAATTCTTTTTGGGCATTGAATGGAATCAAGTCTTAATCCAAAAAGGAATTGGTTTCTCATTCTCAAGTACTGTTCCTTTGTAATTGATTGGAAGCAAGTCTTATTCCCTCAAGGAATTGTTTTCTCATTCTCCTTTATGTTCCTTTTGCAATTGATCGAAAAGCAAGTCTTATTCCTTAAGGAGTTGGTTTCTAATTCTTCTTTAAGTTATTTTGGGCATTGAAATGGAATCAGTCTTAATCCAAAAGGGAATTTGGCTTTCTCCTTCTCTTTATGTTCCTTTGCAATTGATTGGAAGCAAGTCTTAATTCTTAAGGAATTGGTGTCTCGATTCTCCCTTTATGTTCCTTTTGCATTCTATTGAAAGCAAGCTCTTATTCCATAAGGAATTGGTTTTTCGTTCATCTTTAAGTTCTTTTGGGCATTGAATGGAATCAATTCTTAATCCAAAAAGGAATTGGTTTCTCATTCTCGCTATGTTCTTTTTGCAATTGATTTAAGCAAGTCTTATTCCCTTAATGAATTGGTTTCTCATTCTCCTTCATGTCTACTTGCATTCTATTGGAAAGTCTAATTGGTATTTCATTCTTCTTTAAATTCTTAGTATCAATGGAATCAAGTCTTAATCCAAAAGGAATTGGTTTCTCATTCTCCTTTATGTTCCTTTTGCAATTGATTGGAAGCAAGTCTTATTCCTTAAGGAATTTGTTTCTCATTGTCCATTATGTTCCTTTTGCAATTGATTCGAAGCAAGCCTTATTCCAAAAGGAATTGGTTTCTCATTCTTCTTTAAGTTCTTTTGGGCATTGAATGGAATCAAGTCTTAATCCAAAAGGAATTGGTTTCTCATTCGCTTTTATGTTCTTTGTGCAATTGATTGGAAGTAAGTCTTAATCCTTAATGAATTGGTTTCTCATTCTCCTTTATGTTAGCTTTTGCATTCTATTGAAAGCAAGTCTTAATCTCTTAAGGAATTGGTTTCTCATTCTCTTTATGTTCTTTTGCAATTTGAGATGAAAGCAAGTCTTCTTCCTTAAGGAATTGGTTTCACATTCTTCTTTAAGTTCTTTTGGGGATTGAATGGAATCAAGTCTTAATCCAAAAGGAATTGGTTTCACATTCTCCATTACGTTCCTTTTGTAATTGATTGTAAGCAAGTCTTATTCCCTAAGGAATTGGTTTCTCATTCTCCATTATGTTTCTTTTGCATTTGATTGGAAGCAAATCTTATTCCTTAAGGAGTTGGTTTCTCATTCTTCTTTAAGTTCTTTTGGGCATTGAATGGAATCAAGTCTTAATCCAAAAGGAATTGGTTTCTCATTCTCGTTTATGTTGCTTTTGCAATTGATTGGAAGCAAGTCTTAATCTTAATGAATTGGTTTCTCATTCTTCTTTATGTTCGTTTTGCATTCTATTGAAAGCAAGTCTTCTTTCTTACGGAATTGGTTTCTCGTTCTTCTTTAAATTCTTTTGGGCATTGAATGGAATCAAGTCTTAATCCAAAAGGAATTGGTTTCTCATTCTCCATTATGTTCCTTTTTGTAATTGAATTGAAGCAAGTCTTATTCCAAAAGGAATTGGTTTCTTATTCTCCTTGTATGTTCCTTTTGCAATTGATTGGAAGCAAGTCTTATTCCTTAAGGAATTGGTTTCTCATTCTTCTTTAAGTTCTTTTGGGCATTTGAATGGAATCAAGTCTTAATCCAAAAGGAATTGGTTTCTCATTCTCTTTATGTTCCTTTGCAATTGATTGGAAGCAAGTCTTAATCCTTAAGGAATTGGTTTTCTCATTCTCCTTTTATGTTGCTTTTGCATTGATTGGAAGCAAGTCTTCTTCCTGAAGGAATTGGTTTCTCATTCTTCTTTAAGTTCTTTGGGCATTGAATGGAATCAAGTCTTAATCCCAAAGGAATTGGTTTCTCATTCTTCTTTAAGTTCTTTTAGCATGGAATGGAATCAAGTCTTAATCCAAAAGGAATTGGTTTCTCATTCTCCTTTATGTTCCTTTTGCAATTGATTGGAAGCAAGTCTTATTCCTTAAGGAATTTGTTTCTCATTCTCCATTATGTTCCTTTTGCAATTGATTGTAAGCAAGTCTTATTCCCTAAGGAATTGGTTTCTCATTCTTCTTTAAGTTCTTTTGGGCATTGAATGGAATCAAGTCTTAATCCAAAAGGAATTGGTTTCTCATTCTCCATTATGTTCCTTTTGCAATTGATTGGAATCAAGTCTTAATCCAAAAGGAATTGGTTTCTCATTCTCCTTTATGTTCCTTTTGAATTTGATTGGAAGCAAGTCTTAATCCTTAAGGAATTGGTTTCTCATTCTTCTTTAAGTTCTTTTGGGCAGGCATTAAATGGAATCAAATCTTAGTCCGAAAGAATTGGTTTCTCATTCTTCTTTTTTTTCTTTTGCAATTGATTGGAAGCAAGTCTTAATCCTTAAGGAATTGGTTTCTCATTCTCCATTATGTTCCTTTTGCAATTGATTGGAAGCAAGTCTTATTCCTTAAGGAATTTGTTTCTCATTGTCTTTTAAGTTCTTTTGGCCATTGAATGGAATCAAGTCTTAATCCAAAAGGAATTGGTTTCTCATTCTCCTTTACGTTCCTTTAGCCAATGATTGGAATCAAGTCTTAAGCCAAAAGGCATTGGTTTCTCATTCTCCTTTATGTTCCTTTTGCAATTGATTGGAAGCAAGTCTTATTCCTTAAGGAATTTGTTTCTGATTCTCCATTATGTTCCTTTTGCATTTGATTGGAAGCAAGCCTTATTCCATAAGGAATTGGTTTCTCATTCTTCTTTAAGTTCTTTTGGGCATTGAATGGAATCAAGTCTTAATCCAAAAGGAATTGGTTTCTCATTCTCCATTATGTTCCTTTTTGCAATTGATTGAAGCAAGTCTTAATCCTTAATGAATTGGTTTCTCATTCTCCTTTATGTTCGTTTTGCATTCTATTGAAAGCAAGTCTTCTTCCTTAAGGAATTGGTTTCTCATTCTTCTTTAAATTCTTTTGGGCATTGAATGGAATCAAGTCTTAATCCAAAAGGAATTGGTTTCTCATTCTCCATTATGTTCCTTTTGCAATTGATTGTAAGCAAGTCTTATTCCTTAAGGAATTGGTTTCTCATTCTCCTTTATGTTCCTTTTGCAATTGATTGGAAGCAAGTCTTATTCCTTAAGGAATTGGTTTCTCATTCTTCTTTAAGTTCTTTTGGGCATTGAATGGAATCAATTCTTAATGCTAAAGGAATTGGTTTGTCCTTCTCCTTTATGTTCCTTTTGCAATAGATTGGAAGCAAGTTTTATTCCTTAAGGAGTTGGTTTCTCATTTTTCTTATGTTCCTTTTGCATTTGATTGGAAAGCAAGTCTTATTCCTAAGGAATTGGTTTCTCATTCTCCTTTATGTTCTTTTGCATTGAATTGAAGCAAGTCTTATTCCATAAGGAATTGGTTTCTCATTCTTCTTAAGTTCCTTTTGCAATTGAATGGAATCAAGTCTTAATCCAAAAGGAATTGGTTTCTCATTCTCCCTTATGTTCCTTTGCAATTGATTGGAAGTGTGTTTAATTTGTTTCTCTCTCTATTATGTTCCTTTTGCATTTGATAAAGCAAGTCTTTATTCCATAAGGAATTGGTTTCTCATTCTTCTTTAAGTTCTTTTGGGCATTGAATGGAATCAAGTCTTAATCCAAAAGGAATTGGTTTCTCTATTCTCCTTTATGTTCCTTTTTGCAATTGATTGTAAGCAAAGTCTTAATCCTTAATGAATTGGTTTCTCATTCTCCTTTATGTTCCTTTTGCATTTGATTGGAAGCAAGTCTTATACCTTAAGGAATTGGTTTCTCTATTCTTCTTTAAGTTCTTTTGGGCATTGAATGGAATCAAGTCTTAATCCAAAGCAATTGGTTTCTCATTCTCTTTATGTTCCTTTTGCAATTGATTGTAAGCAAGTCTTAATCCTTAAGGAATTGGTTTCTCATTCTCCTTTATGTTCCTTGCAATTGATTGGAAAGCAAGTCTTATTCCTTAAGGAATTGGTTTCTCATTCTTCTTTAAATTCTTTTGGGCATTGAATGGAATCAAGTCTTAATCCAAAAGGAATTGGTTTCTCATTCTCTTTTATGTTCCTTTTGCAATTGATTGTGAGCAAGTCTTAATCCTTAAGGAATTGGTGTGTCATTCTCCTTTATGTTCCTTTTGCATTTGATTGAAAGCAAAGTCTTATTCCTTAAGGAATTGGTTTCTCATTCTTCTTTAAGTTCTTTTGCATTGAATGGAATCAAGTCTTAATCCAAAAGGAATTGGTTTCTCATTCTCTTTAAGTTCTTTTGCAATTGACTGGAATCAAGTCTTAATCCAAAAGGAATTGGTTTCTCATTCTCCTTATGTTCATTTTGCAATTGATTGAAAGCAAGTCTTATTCCTTAAGGAATTTTTCTCATTCTCCATTATGTTCCTTTTACATTGAATGGAATCAAGCCTTAATCCTCAAAGGCATTGGTTTCTCATTTTGCTTTAAGTTCTTTTGGGCATTGAATGCAATCAAGTTGTAATCCAAAAGGGATTGGTTTCTCATTCTCCTTTGTGTTCCTTTTGCAATTGATTGGAAGCAAGTCTTATTACTTAAGGAATTTGTTTCTGATTCTCCATTATGTTCCTTTTGCATTTGATTGGAAGCAAACCTTATTCCATAAGGAATTGGTTTCTCATTTTTCTTTAAGTTCTTTTGGGCATTGAATGGAATCAAGTCTTAATCCAAAAGGAATTGGTTTCTCATTCTCGTTTATGTTCCTTTTGCAATTGATTGGAAGCAAGTCTTTGTCCTTAATGAATTGGTTTCTCATTCTCCTTTATGTTCGTTTTGCATTCTATTGAAAGCAAGTCTTCTTTCTTAAGGAATTGGTTTCTCATTCTTCTTTTTAAATTCTTTTGGGCATTGAATGGAATCAAGTCTCAATCTAAAAGGAATTGGTTTCTCATTCTCCATTACGTTCCTTTTGTAATTGATTGAATGCAAGTCTTAATCCTTGATGAATTGGTTTCTCATTCTCCTTTATGTTCCTTTTGCAATTGATTGGAAGCAAGTCTTATTCCTTAAGGAATTGGTTTCTCATTCTTCTTTAAGTTCTTTTGGGCATTGAATGGAATCAAGTCTTAATCCAAAAGGAATTGGTTTCTCATTCTCCTTTATGTTCCTTTTGCAATTGATTGGAAGCAAGTCTTATTCCTTAAGGAATTTGTTTCTCATTCTCCATTATGTTCCTTTTGCATTTGATTGGAAGCAAGCCTTATTCCATAAGGAATTGGTTTCTCATTCTTCTTTAAGTTCTTTTGGGCATTGAATGGGATCAAGTCTTAATCCAAAAGGAATTGGTTTCTCATTCTCCTTTATGTTCCTTTTGCAATTGATTGGAAGCAAGTCTTATTCCTTAAGGAATTTGTTTCTCATTCTCCATTATGTTCCTTTTGCATTTGATTGAAAGCAAGTCTTCTTCCTTAAGGAATTGGTTTCACATTCTTCTTTAAGTTCTTTTGGAGATTGAATGGAATCAAGTCTTAATCCAAAAGGAATTGGTTTCTCATTCTCCATTACGTTCCTTTTGTAATTGATTGGAAGCAAGTCTTAATTCCTTAAGGAATTTGTTTCTGATTCTCCATTATGCTCCTTTTGCATTTGATTGGAAGCAAGCCTTATTCCATAAGGAATTGGTTTCTCATTCTTCTTTAAGTTCTTTTGGGCAATGAATGGGATCAAGTTTTAATCCAAAAGGAATTGGTTTCTCATTCTCCATTACG
This sequence comes from Pterocarpus macrocarpus, assembly GCA_031439585.1. Classification (NCBI taxonomy): domain Eukaryota; kingdom Viridiplantae; phylum Streptophyta; class Magnoliopsida; order Fabales; family Fabaceae; genus Pterocarpus; species Pterocarpus macrocarpus. The sequence goes on along the minus strand of CM062522.1, from coordinate 36,531,360 downwards.
TTCCTTTTGTAATTGATTGTAAGCAAGTCTTATTCCCTAAGGAATTGGTTTCTCATTCTCCATTATGTTCCTTTGCATTTGATTGGAAGCAAGTCTTATTCCTTAAGGAGTTGGTTTCTCATTCTTCTTTAAGTTCTTTTGGGCATTGAATGGAATCAAGTCTTAATCCAAAAGGAATTGGTTTCTCATTCTCCTTTATGTTCCTTTTGCAATTGATTGGAAGCAAGTCTTAATCCTTAATGAATTGGTTTCTCATTCTCCTTTATGTTCGGCAAGTCTTCTTTCTTAAGGAATTGGTTTCTCATTCTTCTTTAAATTCTTTTGGGCATTGAATGGAATCAAGTCTTAATCCTTAAGGAATTGGTTTCTCATTCTTCTTTATGTTACTTTGGGCATTGATTGGAATCAAGTCTTAATCCTTGAGGAATTGGTTTCTCATTCTCCTTTATGTTCCTTTTGCAATTGATTGGAAGCAAGTCTTAATCCTTAAGGAATTGGTTTCTCATTCTCCTTTATGTTCCTTTTGCAATTGATTGGATGCAAGTCTTATTCCTTAAGGAATTGGTTTCTCATTCATCTTTAAGTTCTTTTGGCCATTGATTGGAATCAAGTCTTAATCCAAAAGGAATTGGTTTCTCATTCTCCTTTAAGTTCCTTTTGCAATTGAATGGAAGCAAGTCTTAATCCAAAAGGAATTGGTTTCTCATTCTCCTTTATGTTCCTTTTGCATTTGATTGAAGCAAGTCTTATTACATAAGGAATTGGCATCTCATTCTTCTTTAAGTACTTTTGGGCATTGAATGGAATCAAGTCTTAATCCAAAAGGAATTGGTTTCTCATTCTCCTTTATGTTCCTTTTGCAATTGATTGGAAACAAGTCTTATTCCTTAAGGAATTTGTTTCAGATTCTCCATTATGTTCCCTTTGCATTTGATTGAAGCAAGTCTTATTCCTTAAGGAATTGGTTTCTCATTCTTCTTTAAGTTCTTTTTGGGCATTGAATGGAATCAAGTCTTAATCCAAAAGGAATTGGTTTCTCATTCTCCTTTATGTTCCTTTGGCAAATTGATTGAAGCAAGTCTTAATCCTTAAGGAATTGGTTTCTCATTCTCCTTTATGTTCCTTTTGCAATTGATTGGAAGCAAGTCTTAATCCTTAAGGAATTGGTTTCTCATTCTTCTTTATGTTCGTTTTGCATTCTATTGAAAGCAAGTTTTCTTCCTTAAGGAATTGGTTTCTCATTCTTCTTTAAGTTCTTTTGGGCATTGAGTGGAATCAAGTCTTAATCCAAAAGGAATTGGTTTCTCATTCTCCATTATGTTCCTTTTGTAATTGATTAGCAAGTCTTAATCCTTAGGGAATTGGTTTCTCTTTTTCCTTTATGTTCCTTTTGCAATTGATTGGAAGCAAGTCTTATTCCTTAAGGAGTTGGTTTCTCATTCTTCTTTAAGTTCTTTTGGGCATTGAATGGAATCAAGTCTTAATCCAAAAGGAATTGGTTTCTCATTCTCTTTATGTTCCTTTTGCAATTGATGGAAGCAAGTCTTAATCCAAAAGGAATTGGTTTATCATTCTCCTTTATGTTCCTTCTGCATTCTATTGAAAGCAAGTCTTCTTCCTTAAGGAATTGGTTTCTCATTCTTCTTTAAGTTCTTTTGGGCATTGAATAGAATCAAGTCTTATTCCAAAAGGAATTGGCTTTTCCTTCTCCTTTATGTTCCATTTGCATGGAAGGGAATCAAGTCTTCATCCAAAAGGAATTGGTTTCTCATTCTCCTTATGTTCCTTTTGCAATTGATTGAAGCAAGTCTTATTCCTTAAGGAATTTGTTTCTCATTCTCCATTATGTTCCTTTTGCATTTGATTGGAAGCAAGCCTTATTCCATAAGGAATTGGTTTCTCATTCTTCTTTAAGTTCTTTTGGGCATTGAATGGAATCAAGTCATAATCCAAAAGGAATTGGTTTCTCATTCTCCTTGAAGTTCCTTTTGCAATTGATTGGAAGCAAGTCTTAATCCTAACGCAATTGGTTTCTCATTCTCCATTATGTTCGTTTTGCATTCTATTGGAAGCAAGTTTTGTTCCTTAAGGAATTGGTTTCTCATTCTTCTTTAAGTTCTTTTGGGCATTGAATGGAATCAAGTCTTAATCCAAAAGCAATTGGTTTCTCATTCTCCATTATGTTCCTTTTGTAATTGATTGTAAGCAAGTCTTAATCCTTAAGGAATTGGTTTCTCATTCTCCTTTATGTTCCTTTTGCAATTGATTGGAAGCAAGTCTTATTCCTTAAGGAATTGGTATCTCGTTCTTCTTTAAGTTCTTTGGGCATTGAATGGAATCAAGTCTTAATCCAAAAGAATTGGTTTCTCATTCTCCATTATGTTCCTTTTGCAATTGATTGGAAGCAAGTCTTAATCCTTAAGGAATTGGTTTCTCATTCTCCTTTATGTTCATTTTGCATTCTATTGAAAGCAAGTCTTCTTCCTTAAGGAATTGGTTTCTCATTCTTCTTTAAGTTCTTTTGGGCATTGAATGGAATCAAGTCTTAATCCAAAAGGAATTGGTTTCTCATTCTCCTTTATGTTCCTTTGCAATTGATTGAAGCAAGTCTTATTCCTTAAGGAATTTGTTTCTCATTCTCCATTATGTTCCTTTTGCATTTGATTGGAAGCAAGCCTTATTCCATAAGGAATTGGTTTCTCATTCTTCTTTAAGTTCTTTTGGGCATTGAATGGAATCAAGTCTTAATCCAAAAGGAATTGGTTTCTCATTCTCCATTATGTTTCTTTTGCAATTGATTGGAAGCAAGTCTTATTCCTTAAGGAATTGGTTTATCATTCTCCTTTGTGTTCCTTTTGCATTTTATTGAAAGCAAGTCTTATTCCATAAGGAATTGGTTTCTCATTCTTCTTTAAGTTCTTTTGGGCATTGAATGGAATCAAGTCTTAATCCAAAAGGAATTGGTTTCTCATTCTCCTTTATGTTCCTTTTGCAATTGATTGGAAGCAAGTCTTAATACTTAAGGAATTGGTTTCTCATTCTCCATTATGTTCCTTTGCATTTGATTGAAGCAAGTCTTATTCCTTAAGGAATTAGTTTCTCATTCTTCTTTAAGTTCTTTTGGGCATTGAATGGAATCAAGTCTTAATCCAAAAGGAATTGGTTTCTCATTCTCCATTATGTTCCTTTTGCAATTGATTGGAAGCAAGTCTTAATCCTTAATGAATTGGTTTCTCATTCTCCTTTATGTTCGTTTTGCATTCTATTGAAAGCAAGTCTTATTTCTTAAGGAATTGGTTTCTCATTCTTCTTTAAATTCTTTTGGGCATTGAATGGAATCAAGTCTTAATCCTAAAGCAATTGGTTTCTCATTCTCCATTATGTTCCTTGTAATTGATTGTAAGCAAGTCTTATTCCCTAAGGAATTGTTTTCTCATTCTCCTTTTGCATTTGATTGGAAGCAAGCCTTATTCCATAAGGAATTGGTTTCTCATTCTTCTTTAAGTTCTTTTGGGCATTGAATGGAATCAAGTCTCAATCCAAAAGAATTGGTTTCTCATTCTCCATTATGTTCCTTTTGCAATTGATTGGAAGCAAGTCTTAATCCTTAAGGAATTGGTTTCTCATTCTCCTTTATGTTCCTTTTGCAATTGATTGGAAGCAAGTCTTTTTCCTTAAGGAATTGGTTTCTCATTCTTCTTTAAGTTCTTTTGGGTATTGAATGGAATCAAGCCTTAATCCCAAAGGAATTGGTTGCTCATTTTCCTTTCTGTTCTTTTTGCCATTGATTGGAATCAAGTCTTAATCCTTGAGGAATTGGTTTCTCATTCTCCTTTATGTTCCTTTTGCAATTGATTGGAAGCAAGTCTTATTCCTTAAGGAATTGGTTTCTCATTCTTCTTTAAGTTCTTTTGGGCATTGAATGGAATCAAGTCTTAATCCAAAAGGTATTGGTTTCTCATTCTTCTTTAAGTTCTTTTGGGTATTGAATGGAAACAAGTCTTAATCCTAAGGAATTGGTTTCTCATTCTCCTTTATGTTCCTTTTGCAATTGATTGAAGCAAGTCTTCTTCCTTAAGGAATTGGTTTCTCTTTCTTCTTTATGTTCTTTTTGCATTTGATTGGAAGCAAGCCTTATTCCATAAGGAATTGGTTTCTCATTCTTCTTTAAGTTCTTTTGGGCATTGAATGGAATCAAGTCTTAATCCAAAAGGAATTGGTTTCTCATTCTCCTTTATGTTCCTTTTGCAATTGATTGGAAGCAAGTCTTATTCCCTAAGGAATTGGTTTCTCATTCTCCGTTATGTTCCTTTTGCATTTGATTGGAAGCAAGTCTTAATCCAAAAGGAGTTGGTTTCTCATTCTTCTTTAAGTTATTTTGGGCATTGAATGGAATCAAGTCTTTATCCAAAAGGAATTGGTTTCTCATTCTCCATTATGTTCCTTTGCAATTGATTGGAAGCAAGTCTTAGTCCTTAATGAATTGGTTTCTCATTCTCCTTTATGTTCTTTTTGCATTCTATTGAAAGCAAGTCTTCTTTCTTAAGGAATTGGTTTCTCATTCTTCTTTAAATTCTTTTGGGCATTGAATGGAATCAAGTCTTAATCCTAAAGCAATTGGTTTCTCATTCTCCATTATGTTCCTTTTGTAATTGATTGTAAGCAAGTCTTATTCCCTAAGGAATTGGTTTCTCATTCTCCTTTATGTTCCATTTGCAATTGATTGGAATTAAGTCTTTATCCTTAAGCAATTGGTTTCTCTTTCTTCTTTAAGTTTCTTTTGGGCATTGAATGGAATCAAGTCTTAATCCAAAAGGAATTGGTTTCTCATTCTCTTTAAGTTCCTTTTGGCAATTGAATGGAATCAAGTCTTAATCCTTAAGGAATTGTTTTCTCATTCTCCTTTATGTTCCTTTTGCAATTGATTGGAAGCAAGTCTTATTCCAAATGGAATTGGTTTCTCATTCTCTTTTATGTTCCTTTTGGGCATTTGATTGGAAGCAAGTCTTATTCCCAAAGAATTGGTTTCTCATTCTTCTTTAAGTTCTTTTGGGCATTGAATGGAATCAAGACTTAATCCAAACGGAATTGGTTTCGCATTCTCCTTTATGTTCCTGTTGCAATTGATTGGAAGCAAGTCTTATTCCTTAAGGAATTTGTTTCTCATTCTCCATTATGTTCCTTTTGCATTTGATTGGAAGCAAGCCTTATTCCATAAGGAATTGGTTTCTCATTCTTCTTTAAGTTCTTTTGGGCATTGAATGGGATCAAGTCTTAATCCAAAAGGAATTGGTTTCTCATTCTCCATTATGTTCCTTTTGCAATTGATTGGAAGCAAGTGTTAATCCTTAATGAATTGGTTTCTCATTCTCCATTATGTTCAAGCTTTGCATTTTATTGAAAGCAAGTCTTCTTCCTTAAGGAATTGGTTTCTCATTCTTCTTTAAGTTCTTTTGGGCATTGAATGGAATCAAGTCTTAATCCAAAAGGAATTGGTTTCTCATTCTCCATTATGTTCCTTTTGTAATTGATTGTAAGCAAGTCTTATTCCTTAAGGAATTGGTTTCTCATTCTCCGTTATGTTCCTTTTGCATTTGATTGGAAGCAAGTCTTATTCCTTAAGGAATTGGTTTCTCATTCTTCTTTAAGTTCTTTTGGGCATTGAATGGAATCAAGTCTTAATCCAAAAGGAATTGGTTTCTCATTCTCCATTATGTTCCTTTTGCAATTGATTGAAGCAAGTCTTAATCCTTAAGGAATTGGTTTCTCATTCTCCTTTATGTTCCTTTTGCATTTGATTGGAAGCAAGCCTTATTCCATAAGGAATTGGTTTCTCATTCTTCTTTAAGTTCTTTTGGGCATTGAATGGAATCAAGTCTTAATCCAAAAGGAATTGGTTTCTCATTCTCCCTTATGTTCCTTTTAGGCAATTGATTGGAAACAAGTCTTAATCCTTAAGGAATTTGTTTCTCATTCTCCATTATGTTCCTTTTGCATTTGATTGGAAGCAAGCCTTATTCCTTAAGGAATTGGTTTCTCATTCTTCTTTAAGTTCTTTTGGGCATTGAATGGAATCAAGTCTTAATACAAAAAGGAATTGGTTTCTCATTCTCCTTTATGTTCCTTTTGCAATTGATTGGAAGCAAGTCTTAATCCTTAAGGAATTGGTTTCTCATTCTCCATTATGTTCCTTTTGCATTTGATTGGAAGCAAGTCTTATTCCTTAAGGAATTGGTTTCTCATTCTTCTTTAAGTTCTTTTGGGCATTGAATGGAATCAAGTCTTAATCCAAAAGGAATTGGTTTCTCATTCTCCATTACGTTCCTTTTGTAATTGATTGTAAGCAAGTCTTCTTCCCTAAGGAATTGGTTTCTCATTCTCCTTTATGTTCGTTTTGCATTCTATTGAAAGCAAGTCTTATTCCTTAAGGAGTTGGTTTCTCATTCTTCTTTAAGTTCTTTTGGGCATTGAATGGAATCAAGTCTTAATCCAAAAGGAATTGGTTTCTCATTCTCTTTGATGTTCCTTTTGCAATTGATTGGAAGCAAGTCTTAATCCTTAAGGAATTGGTTTCTCATTCTCCTTTATGTTCGTTTTGCATTCTATTGAAAGCAAGTCTTATTCCTTAAGGAATTGGTTTCTCATTCTTCTTTAAGTTCTTTTGGGCATTGAATGGAATCAAGTCTTAATCCAAAAGGAATTGGTTTCTCATTCTCCATTATGTTCCTTTTGCAATTGATTGGAAGCAAGTCTTATTCCTTAAGGAATTTGTTTCTCATTCTCCATTATGTTCCTTTTGCATTTGATTGGAAGCAAGCCTTATTCCATAAGGAATTGGTTTCTCATTCTTCTTTAAGTTCTTTTGGGCATTGAATGCAATCAAGTTGTAATCCAAAAGGGATTAGTTTCTCATTCTCCTTTGTGTTCCTTTTGCAATTGATTGTAAGCAAGTCTTATTCCCTACAGAATTGTTTTCTCATTCTCCTTTATGTTCCTTTTGCAATTGATTGGAAGCAAACCTTATTCCATAAGGAATTGGTTTCTCATTTTTCTTTAAGTTCTTTTGGGCATTGAATGGAATCAAGTCTTAATCCAAAAGGAATTGGTTTCTCATTCTCGTTTATGTTCCTTTTGCAATTGAATGGAATCAAGTCTTAATCCAAAAGGAATTGGTTTCTCATTCTCGTTTATGTTCCTTTTGCAATTGATTGGAAGCAAGTGTTAATCCTTAATGAATTGGTTTCTCATTCTTCTTTAAATTCTTTTGGGCATTGAATGGAATCAAGTCTTAATCCCAAAGGAATTGGTTTCTCATTCTGCTTTAAGTTCTTTTAGGCAAGGAATGGAATCAAATCTTAATCCAAAATGAATTGGTTTCTCATTCTCCTTTATGTTCCTTTTGCAATTGATTGGAAGCAAGTCTTAATCCTTAAGGAATTGGTTTCTCATTCTCCTTTATGTTCCTTTTGCAATTGATTGGAAGCAAGTCTTGTTCCATAAGGAATTGGTTTCTCATTCTTCTTTAAGTTCTTTTGGGCATTGAATGGGATCAAGTCTTAATCCAAAAGGAATTGGTTTCTCGTTCTCCTTTATGTTCCTTTTGCAATTGATTGGAAGCAAGTCTTATTCCTTAATGAATTAGTTTCTCATTCTCCTTTATGTTCCATTTGCAATTGATTGGAATCAAGTCTTTATCCTTAAGGAATTGGTTTCTCATTCTTCTTTAAATTCTTTTGGGCATTGAATGGAATCAAGTCTTAATCCTAAAGCAATTGGTTTCTCATTCTCCATTATGTTCCTTTTGTAATTGATTGTAAGCAAGTCTTATTCCCTAAGGAATTGGTTTCTCATTCTCCTTTATGTTCCTCTTGCAATTGATTGGAAGCAAGTCTTATTCCTTAAGGAATTGGTTTCTCATTCTTCTTTAAGTTCTTTTGGGCATTGAATGGAATCAAGTCTTAATCCAAAAGGAATTGGTTTCTCATTCTCTTTTATGTTCCTTTTGCAATTGATTGTAAGCAAGTCTTATTCCCTAAGGAATTGGTTTCTCATTCTCCTTGAAGTTCCTTTGGCCATTGATTGAAAGCAAGTCTTCTTCCTTAAGGAATTGGTTTCTCATTCATCTTTAAGTTCTTTTGGGCATTGAATGGAATCAATTCTTAATCCCAAAGGAATTGGTTTCTCATTCTTCTTGAAGTTCTTTTGGGCATTGAATAGAATCAAGTCTTAATCCAAAAGGCATTGGTTTGTCATTCTCCTTTATGTTCCTTTTGCAATTGATTGGAAGCAAGTCAAATTCCTTAAGGAATTTGTTTCTGATTCTCCATTATGTTCCTTTTGCATTTGATTGGAAGCAAGCCTTATTCCATAAGGAATTGGTTTCTCATTCTTCTTTAAGTTCTTTTGGGCATTGAATGGAATCAAGTCTTAATCCAAAAGGAATTGGTTTCTCATTCTTGTTTATGTTCCTTTTGCAATTGATTGGAAGCAAGTCTTAATCCTTAATGAATTGGTTTCTCATTCTCCTTTATGTTCGTTTTGCATTCTATTGAAAGCAAGTCTTCTTTCTTAAGGAATTGGTTTCTCATTCTTCTTTAAATTCTTTTGGGCATTGAATGGAATCAAGTCTTAATCCAAAAGGAATTGGTTTCTCATTCTCCATTATGTTCCTTTTGCAATTGATTGGAAGCAAGTCTTATTCCTTAAGGAATTGGTTTCTCATTCTCCGTTATGTTCCGTTTGCATTTGATTGGAAGCAAGTCTTATTCCTTAAGGAATTGGTTTCTCATTCTTCTTTAAGTTCTTTTGGGCATTGAATGGAATCAAGTCTTAATCCAAAAGGAATTGGTTTCTCATTCTGCTTTAAGTTCTTTTTGCAATTGATTGGAATCAAGTCTTAATCCAAAAGGAATTGGTTTCTCATTCTCCTTTATGTTCCTTTTGCAATTGATTGGAAGCAAGTCTTATTCCTTAAGGAATTGGTTTCTCATTCTCCTTTAAGTTCTTTTGGGCATTGAATGGAATCAAGTCTTAATCCTAAAGCAATTGGTTTCTCATTCTGCTTTAAGTTCTTTTAGGCATGGAATGGAATCAAGTCTTAATCCAAAAGGAATTGGTTTCTCATTCTCCTTTATGTTCCTTTTGCAATTGATTGGAAGCAAGTCTTATTCCTTAAGGAATTTGTTTCTGATTCTCCATTATGTTCCTTTTGCATTTGATTGAAAGCAAGCCTTATTCCATAAGGAATTGGTTTCTCATTCTTCTTTAAGTTCTTTTGGGCATTGAATGGAATCAAGTCTTAATCCAAAAGGAATTGGTTTCTCATTCTCCATTACGTTCCTTTTGTAATTGATTGTAAGCAAGTCTTCTTCCCTAAGGAATTGGTTTCTCATTCTCCATTATGTTCCTTTTGCATTTGATTGGAAGCAAGTCTTATTCCTTAAGGAGTTGGTTTCTCATTCTTCTTTAAGTTCTTTTGGGCATTGATTGAATGCAAGTCTTAATCCAAAAGGAATTGGTTTCTCATTCTCATTTATGTTCCTTTTGCAATTGATTGGAAGCAAGTCTTAATCCTTAATGAATTGGTTTCTCATTCTCCTTTATGTTCGTTTTGCATTCTATTGAAAGCAAGTCTTCTTCCTTAAGGAATTGGTTTCTCATTCTTCTTTAAATTCTTTTGGGCATTGAATGGAATCAAGTCTTAATCCAAAAGGAATTGGTTTCTCATTCTCCATTATGTTCCTTTTGCAATTGATTGGAAGCAAGTCTTATTCCTTAAGGAATTGGTTTCTCATTCTCCATTATGTTCCTTTTGCATTTGATTGGAAGCAAGTCTTATTCCATAAGGAATTGGTTTCTCATTCTTCTTTAAGTTCTTTTGGGCATTGAATGGAAGCAAGTCTTAATCCAAAAGGAATTGGTTTCTCATTCTCTTTTATGTTCCTCTTGCAATTGATTGGAAGCAAGTCTAATTCCTTAAGGAATTGGTTTCTCATTCATCCTTTATGTTCCTTTTGCATTTGATTGAAGCAAGCCTTATTCCAAAGGAATTGGTTTCTCATTCTGCTTTAAGTTCTTTTGGGCATTGAATGGAATCAAGTCTTAATCCAAAAGGAATTGGTTTCTCATTCTCCTTTATGTTCCATTTGTAATTGATTGTAAGCAAGTCTTCTTCCCTAAGGAATTGGTTTCTCATTCTCCATTATGTTCCTTTTGCAATTGATTGGAAGCAAGCCTTATTCCATAAGGAATTGGTTTCTCATTCTTCTTTAAGTTCTTTTGGGCATTGAATGGGATCAAGTCTTAATCCAAAAGGAATTGGTTTCTCATTCTCATTTATGTTCCTTTTGCAATTGATTGGAAGCAAGTCTTAATCCTTAATGAATTGGTTTCTCATTCTCCTTTATGTTCGTTTTGCATTCTATTGAAAGCAAGTCTTCTTTCTTAAGGAATTGGTTTCTCATTCTTCTTTAAATTCTTTTGGGCATTGAATGGAATCAAGTCTTAATCCAAAAGGAATTGGTTTCTCATTCTCCATTATGTTCCTTTTGCAATTGATTGGAAGCAAGTCTTATTCCCTAAGGAATTTGTTTCTCATTCTCCATTATGTTCCTTTTGCATTTGATTGGAAGCATGCCTTATTCCATAAGGAATTGGTTTCTCATTCTTCTTTAAGTTATTTTGGGCATTGAATGGAATCAAGTCTTAATCCAAAAGGAATTGGTTTCTCATTCTCTTTTATGTTCCTTTTGCAATTGATTGGAAGCAAGTCTTAATCCTTAAGGAATTGGTGTCTCATTCTCCTTTATGTTCCTTATGCAGTTGATTGGAATCAAGCCTTATTCCAAAAGGAATTGGTTTCTCATTCTTCTTTAAATTCTTTTGGGCATTGAATGGAATTTATTTTTAATCCCAAAGCAATTGGTTTCTCATTCTCCATTATGTTCCTTTTGTAATTGATTGTAAGCAAGTCTTATTCCAAAAGGAATTGTTTTCTCATTCTCCTTTATGTTCCTTTTGCAATTGATTGGAAGCAAGTCTTATTCCTTAAGGAGTTGGTTTCTCATTCTTCTTTATGTTATTTTGGGCATTGAATGGAATCAAGTCTTAATCCAAAAGGAATTGGTTTCTCATTCTCTTTTATGTTCCTTTTGAAATTGATTGGAAGCAAGTCTTAATCCAAAAGGAATTGGTTTCTCATTCTCCTTTATGTTCCTTTTGCAATTGATTGGAAGCAAGTCTTCTTCCTTAAGGAATTGGTTTCTCATTCATCTTTAAGTTCTTTTGGGCATTGAATGGAATCAATTCTTAATCCCAAAGGAATTGGTTTCTTATTTTGCTTTAAGTTCTTTTGGGCATTGAATGGAATCAAGTCTTAATCCAAAAGGAATTGGTTTCTCATTCTCCTTTATGTTCCTTTTGCAATTGATTGGAAGCAAGTCTTATTCCTTAAGGAATTTGTTTCTCATTCTCCATTATGTTCCTTTTGCATTTGATTGGAAGCAAGTCTTCTTTCTTAAGGAATTGGTTTTTCATTCTTCTTTAAATTCTTTTGGGCATTGAATGGAATCAAGTCTTAATCCAAAAGGAATTGGTTTCTCATTCTCCTTTATGTTCCTTTTGCAATTGATTGGAAGCAAGTCTTAATCCTTAATGAATTGGTTTCTCATTCTCCTTTATGTTTGTTTTGCATTCTATTGAAAGCAAGTCTTCTTTCTTAAGGAATTGGTTTCTCATTCTTCTTTAAATTCTTTTGGGCATTGAATGGAATCAAGTCTTAATCCTAAAGCAATTGGTTTCTCATTCTCCATTATGTTCCTTTTGTAATTGATTGTAAGCAAGTCTTATTCCCTAAGGAATTGTTTTCTCATTCTCCTTTATGTTCCTTTTGCAATTGATTGTAAGCAAGTCTTATTCCTTAAGGAGTTGGTTTCTCATTCTTCTTTAAGTTATTTTGGGCATTGAATGGAATCAAGTCTTAATCCAAAAGGAATTGGTTTCTCATTCTCTTTTATGTTCCTTTTGCAATTGATTGGAAGCAAGTCTTAATCCTTAAGGAATTGGTTTCTCATTCTCCTTTATGTTTGTTTTGCATTCTATTGAAAGCAAGTCTTCTTCCTTAAGGAATTGGTTTCTCATTCATCTTTAAGTTCTTTTGGGCATTGAATGGAATCAATTCTTAATCCCAAAGGAATTGGTTTCTCATTCTGCTTTAAGTTCTTTTAGGCATGGAATGGAATCAAGTCTTAATCCAAAAGGAATTGGTTTCTCATTCTCCTTTATGTTCCTTTTGCAATTGATTGGAAGCAAGTCTTATTCCTTAAGGAATTTGTTTCTGATTCTCCATTATGTTCCTTTTGCATTTGATTGGAAGCAAGCCTTATTCCATAAGGAATTGGTTTCTCATTCTTCTTTAAGTTCTTTTGGGCATTGAATGGAATCAAGTCTTAATCCAAAAGGAATTGGTTTCTCATTCTCCTTTATGTTCCTTTTGCAATTGATTGGAAGCAAGTCTTATTCCCTAAGGAATTGGTTTCTCATTCTCCATTATGTTCCTTTTGCATTTGATTGGAAGCAAGTCTTATTCCTTAAGGAATTGGTTTCTCATTCTTCTTTAAGTTCTTTTGGGCATTGAATGGAATCAAGTCTTAATCCAAAAGGAATTGGTTTCTCATTCTCATTTATGTTCCTTTTGCAATTGATTGGAAGCAAGTCTTATTCCTTAAGGAATTGGTTTCTCATTCTTCCTTTATGTTCTTTTGGCCATGGATTGAAAGCAAGTCTTATTCCTTAAGGAGTTGGTTTCTCATTCTTCTTTAAGTTCTTTTGGGCATTGAATGGAATCAAGTCTTAATCCAAAAGGAATTGGTTTCTCATTCTCATTTATGTTCCTTTTGCAATTGATTGGAAGCAAGTCTTAATCCTTAAGGAATTGGTTTCTCATTCTCCTTTATGTTCTTTTGAATTTGATTGAAAGCAAGTCTTCTTCCTTAAGGAATTGGTTTCTCATTCTTCTTTAAGTTCTTTTGGGCATTGAATGGAATCAAGTCTTAATCCAAAAGGAATTGGTTTCTCATTCTCCTTTATGTTCCTTTTGCAATTGATTGAAAGCAAGTCTTATTCCTTAAGGAATTTGTTTCTCATTCTCCATTATGTTCCTTTTGCATTTGATTGGAAGCAAGCCTTATTCCATAAGGAATTGGTTTCTCATTCTTCTTTAAGTTCTTTTGGGCATTGAATGGGATCAAGTCTTAATCCAAAAGGAATTGGTTTCTCATTCTCCTTTATGTTCCTTTTGCAATTGATTGGAAGCAAGTCTAATTCCTTAAGGAATTTGTTTCTAATTCTCCATTATGTTCCTTTTGCATTTGATTGGAAGCAAGCCTTATTCCATAAGGAATTGGTTTCTCATTCTTCTTTAAGTTCTTTTGGGCATTGAATGGAATCAAGTCTTAATCCAAAAGGAATTGGTTTCTCATTCTCCATTATGTTCCTTTTGTAATTGATTGTAAGCAAGTCTTCTTCCCTAAGGAATTGGTTTCTCATTCTCCATTATGTTCCTTTTGCATTTGATTGGAAGCAAGTCTTATTCCTTAAGGAGTTGGTTTCTCATTCTTCTTTAAGTTCTTTTGGGCATTGAAGAGAATCAAGTCTTAATCCAAAAGGAATTGGTTTCTCATTCTCGTTTATGTTCCTTTGCAATTGATTGGAAGCAAGTCTTAGTCCTTAATGAATTGGTTTCTCATTCTCCTTTATGTTCGTTTTGCATTCTATTGAAAGCAAGTCTTCTTTCTTAAGGAATTGGTTTCTCATTCTTCTTTAAATTCTTTTGGGCATTGAATGGAATCAAGTCTTAATCCTAAAGCAATTGGTTTCTCATTCTCCATTATGTTCCTTTTGCAATTGATTGGAAGCAAGTCTTATTCCTTAAGGAATTTGTTTCTGATTCTCCATTATGTTCCTTTTGCATTTGATTCGAACCAAGTCTTAATCCACAATGAATTGGATTCTCTTTCTTATTTAAGTTCCTTTGGGCATTGAATGGGATCAAGTCTTAATCCAAAAGGAATTGGTTTCTCATTCTCCTTTATGTTCCTTTTGCAATTGATTGGAAGCAAGTCTTAATCCTTAAGGAATTGGTTTCTCATTCTCCTTTATGTTCCCTTTGCATTTGATTGGAAGCAAGTCTTATTCCTTAAGGAATTGGTTTCTCATTCTTCTTTAAGTTCTTTTGGGCATTGAATGGAATCAATTCTTAATCCCAAAGGAATTGGTTTCTCATTCTGCTTTAAGTTCCATTTGCAATTGATTGGAATCAAGTCTTAATCCTTGAGGAATTGGTTTCTCATTCTCCTTTATGTTCCTTTTGCATTTGATTGGAAGCAAGCCTTATTCCATAAGGAATTGGTTTCTCATTCTTCTTTAAGTTCTTTTGGGCATTGAATGGAATCAAGTCTTAATCCAAAAGGAATTGGTTTCTCATTCTCCTTTATGTTCCTTTTGCAATTGATTGGAAGCAAGTCTTATTCCTTAAGGAATTTGTTTCTCATTCTCCATTATGTTCCTTTTGCATTTGATTGGAAGCAAGCCTTATACCATAAGGAATTGGTTTCTCATTCTTCTTTAAGTTCTTTTGGGCATTGAATGGAATCAAGTCTTAATCCAAAAGGAATTGGTTTCTCATTCTCCATTATGTTCCTTTTGCAATTGATTGGAAGCAAGTGTTAATCCTTAATGAATTGGTTTCTCATTCTCCTTTATGTTCGTTTTGCAATTGATTGGAAGCAAGTCTTATTCCTTAAGGAATTGGTTTCTCATTCTTCTTTAAGTTCTTTTGGGCATTGAATGGAATCAATTCTTAATGCTAAAGGAATTGGTTTGTCCTTCTCCTTTATGTTCCTTTTGCAATAGATTGGAAGCAAGTTTTATTCCTTAAGGAATTTGTTTCTCATTCTCCTTTATGTTCCTTTTGCAATTGATTGGAAGCAAGTCTTATTCCTTAAGGAATTGGTTTCTCATTCTTCTTTAAGTTCTTTTGGGCATTGAATGGAATCAAGTCTTAATCCAAAAGGAATTGGTTTCTGATTCTCCTTTATGTTCCCTTTGCAATTGATTGGAAGCAAGTCTTAATCCTTAAGGAATTGGTTTCTCATTCTCCATTATGTTGCTTTTGCATTTGATTGGAAGCAAGTCTTATTCCTTAAAGAATTGGCTTCTCATTCTTCTTTAAGTTCTTTTGGGCATTCAATAGAATAAACTCTTAATCCAAAAGGAATTGGTTTGTCATTCTCCTTTATGTTCCTTTTGCAATTGATTGGAAGCAAGTCTTAATCCTTAAGGAATTGGTTTCTCATTCTCCTTTATGTTCCTTTTGCATTTGATTGGAAACAAGTCTTATTCCTTAAGGAATTGGTTTCTCATTCTTCTTTAAGTTCTTTTGGGCATTGAATGGGATCAAGTCTTAATCCAAAAGGAATTGGTTTCTCATTCTCCTTTATGTTCCTTTTGCAATTGATTGGAAGCAAGTCTTATTCCTTAAGGAATTTGTTTCTCATTCTCCATTATGTTCCTTTTGCATTTGATTGGAAGCAAGCCTTATTCCATAAGGAATTGGTTTCTCATTCTTCTTTAAGTTCTTTTGGGCATTGAATGGAATCAAGTCTTAATCCAAAAGGAATTGGTTTCTCATTCTCCATTACGTTCCTTTTGTAATTGATTGTAAGCAAGTCTTATTCCCTAAGGAATTGGTTTCTCATTCTCCATTATGTTCCTTTTGCATTTGATTGGAAGCAAGTCTTATTCCTTAAGGAATTGGTTTCTCATTCTTCTTTAAGTTCTTTTGGGCATTGAATGGAATCAAGTCTTAATCCAAAAGGAATTGGTTTCTCATTCTCGTTTATGTTCCTTTTGCAATTGATTGGAAGCAAGTCTTAATCCTTAAGGAATTGGTTTCTCATTCTCCTTTATGTTCCTTTTGCATTTGATTGGAAGCAAGCCTTATTCCATAAGGAATTGGTTTCTCATTCTTCTTTATGTTCCTTGCGCATTTGATTGGAATCAAGTCTTTATCCTAAAGGAATTGGTTTCACATTCTTCTTTAAGTTATTTTGGGCATTGATTGTAAGCAAGTCTTATTCCCTAAGGAATTGTTTTCTCATTCTCTTTTATGTTCCTTTTGCAATTGATTGGAAGCAAGTCTTAATCCTTAAAGAATTGGTTTCTCATTCTCCTTTATGTTTGTTTTGCATTCTATTGAAAGCAAGTTTTCTTCCTTAAGGAATTGGTTTCTCATTCTTCTTTAAGTTCTTTTGGGCATTGAGTGGAATCAATTCTTAATCCCAAAGGAATTGGTTTCTTATTTTGCTTTAAGTTCTTTTGGGCATTGAATGGAATCAAGTCTTAATCCAAAAGGAATTGGTTTCTCATTCTCCTTTATGTTCCTTTTGCATTTGATTGGAAGCAAGCCTTATTCCATAAGGAATTGGTTTCTCATTCTTCTTTAAGTTCTTTTGGGCATTGAATGGGATCAAGTCTTAATCCAAAAGGAATTGGTTTCTCATTCTCCTTTATGTTCCTTTTGCAATTGATTGGAAGCAAGTCTTATTCCTTAAGGAATTTGTTTCTCATTCTCCATTATGTTCCTTTTGCATTTGATTCGAAGCAAGCCTTATTGCAAAAGGAATTGGTTTCTCATTCTTCTTTAAGTTCTTTTGGGCATTGAATGGAATCAAGTCTTAATCCAAAAGGAATTGGTTTCTCATTCTCGTTTATGTTCCTTTTGCAATTGATTGGAAGCAAGTCTTAATCCTTAAGGAATTGGTTTCTCATTCTCCTTTATGTTCCTTTTGCATTTGATTGGAAGCAAGCCTTATTCCATAAGGAATTGGTTTCTCATTCTTCTTTAAATTCTTTTGGGCATTGAATGGAATCAAGTCTTAATCCTAAAGCAATTGGTTTCTCATTCTCCATTATGTTCCTTTTGCAATTGATTGGAAGCAAGTCTTAATCCTTAAGGAATTATTTTCTCATTCTCCTTTATGTTCCTTTTGCAATAGATTGGAAGCAAGTCTTATTCCTTAAGGAATTGGTTTCTCATTCTTCTTTAAGTTCTTTTGGGCATTGAATGGAATCAAGTCTTAATCCAAACGGAATTGGTTTCTCATTCTCCTTTATGTTCCTTTTGCAATTGATTGTAAGCAAGTCTTACTCCCTAAGGAATTGGTTTCTCATTCTCCATTATGTTCCTTTTGCATTTGATTGGAAGCAAGTCTTATTCCTTAAGGAATTGGTTTCTCATTCTTCTTTAAGTTCTTTTGGGCATTGAATGGAATCAATTCTTAATCCCAAAGGAATTGGTTTCTCATTCTCCTTTATGTTCCTTTTGCAATTGATTGGAATCAAGTCTTAATCCTTAAGGAATTGGTTTCTCATTCTCCTTTTAGTTCGTTTTGCATTCTATTGAAAGCAAGTCTTCTTCCTTAAGGAATTGGTTTCTCATTCTTCTTTAAGTTCCTTTTGCATTTGATTGGAAGCAAGCCTTATTCCATAAGGAATTGGTTTCTCATTCTTCTTTAAGTTCTTTTGGGCATTGAATGGAATCAAGTCTTAATCCAAAAGGAATTGGTTTCTCATTCTCCTTTACGTTCCTTTTGCAATTGATTGGAAGCAAGTCTTAATCCTTAAGGAATTTGTTTCTGATTCTTCTTTAAGTTCCTTTTGCATTTGATTGGAATCAAGTCTTAATCCAATAAGGAATTGGTTTCTCATTCTTCTTTATGTTCCTTTTGCAATTGATTGGAATCAAGTCTTAATTCCAAAAGAATTGGTTTCTCATTCTCCATTATGTTCCTTTGCAATTGATTGGAAGCAAGTCTTAATCCTTAAGGAATTGGTTACACATTCTCCTTTATGTTCTTTTGCATTGATTGAAAGCAAGTCTTAATCCTTAAGGTATTGGTTTGTCGTTCTTCATTAAATTCTTTTTGGCATTGAATGGAATCAAGTCTTAATCCAAAAGGAATTGGTTTCTCATTCTCCATTATGTTCCTTTTGCAATTGATTGGAAGCAAGTCTTATTCCTTAAGGAATTGGTTTCTCATTCTTCTTTAAATTCTTTTGGGCATTGAATGGAATCAAGTCTTAATCCAAAAGGAATTGGTTTCTCATTCTCTTTTATGTTCCTTTTGGGCATTGAATGGAATCAATTCTTAATCCCAAAGGAATTGGTTTCTCATTCTGCTTTAAGTTCTTTTAGGCATGGAATGCAATCAAGTCTTAATCCAAAAGGAATTGGTTTCTGATGCGGAACCCCAAGGATATAACGATCCCGAAACCCCGAACACACACTTTGATAGGAGACAAGCAATAGGATAAACACCCTCCCTACTAAACCCCTAAGAAACCCGTTCTTAGAAACGTAGATAATTGGGATAAGAAAGATGAAACTGAACAAATATCACAAGAAAATTTACCTTTGTAATAGTCTATTCAGTTTCTTGATGCAACAAGTAAAGATGATCACTCCTCACTTGCACACAATTGAGAGTTTCTTAGAAGAAACCAGAAAATGTAATTCAATAATGAGAAAACTGCTGCTACACTTGTTTATGAGGTATTTATACCTCTTACATTAGGTTAAATTAAACCTAGCCCACTAGAAAAGGCCCAATTTGCTAAACAAACAATTGGGCTGAACAAAACACCTCAAAATAACTAAATGTCTTCTAAAGGAAACTAACAAAGATAATTAAATAAAACTTGGCCCAATTATGGACATAATACATTTTAATCTCATTGTGCCACACTTAGAGATATGGGCTGCCCGCTTTCACTAGGTGGCCCATTTAGCTTTGTCTTCTCTTCCTTAGCCCATTCTTGATGCATCTCTTCCACAAATGACTTGGCTAAGTTCCCAAAGCTTTCTTTCAGCATCTTTGCTCTTGCTCTTGTAATAGGTCCCACGGGCATGTTGAAATTCCCATCTTGCCCTTTAGTGATGGAATGTCCAAATTGCCCTCCTAAGCTCGTATCATTCCCTCCCTCCTCAAAAAGATTCGTCCTCGAATCTGCATCCATATCAAATGGAGAAAGGTCAGAAACATTAAAAGTAGCAAAAATATTGTACTCACCTGGGAGGTCAATCTTATATGCATTGTCATTGATCCTCTCTATCACTTGAAATGAACCATCTCTCCTTGAGTCAAGTTTAGATTTCCTATGAGTAGGAAACTTGTCCTTCCTTAAATGAATCCAAACCCAATCACCAGCTTTAAACACAATTTGTTTGTGGCCCTTAGTCGCTCTTTGGGTTGTCAACCTGCTTCTCTTCTCAATCATCTCACATGCCTTCATGTGCATCTCTTTAACCTGTTTAGCCTTGCTTTCACCATCTAAACTAACAATATCACTCAAAGGCAAAGGCATTAAATCCAAAATAGTTAAAGGATTAAAACCATACACAATCTCAAATGGAGAAAAACCTGTAGAAGAATGTATAGTCCTATCATAAGCAAACTCAATAAAAGGCAAACAATCTTCCCAAATTTTCAAATTCTTACCAACAACTGCACGCAATAAAGTTCCTCTCAATGGTGGTAATCTACTTGGCACCTCATTAGGGAAAACATCCTCAAATTCCTGCAACAAAGAAACAAATCTACTAGGCAAATTTCGGTTAAGGTTAGTTTCAGTAAGAAAAACCTCCCTAAACCTTATCATAACCATTACTCTCTTGCCTAGAAAAGCACCTTTCAAATCCCTCTCTTTTGCATAGAAACATGATTTTCTCTCAATTCTTTCACTTTCTTCATTTTTCTCACTCTTTTCTTTCTTTCACTCATCTCTTTCTTTTCACTATTCAGATTCTTCCCTTTCTTTTCACTCACCATTGGGCCCTTATCTTTTTTCTTTTCTCTCATGCCCTCTTTTCTCTCTTCTTTTTCTTTTGCCTTACTTTCTGAATTCCCAAGAGAAGATTGTTGAAGTTTTACTTGATCAAGATACACCTCTTTGGGCGATAATGGAGCAAGTGTGAACTTGTGACCATTATGCTCAAAGGAATACCTGTTCTTGTACCCATCATGTTGCACATGCCTATCAAATTGCCATGGTCTCCCCAACAACAAATGACTTGCTTGCATGGGTACTACATCACACACCACTTCATCACAATATTTTCCAATAGAAAATGCAACCATAACCTGTCTAGTAACTTTCACTTCTCCACTATCATTCAACCACTGCAACCTATATGGATTAGGATGCTTATCACACTTCAACCCTAGCTTCTCAACTAAAGTAGTACTCGTAACACTAGTACAACTTCCACCATCAATGATCAAGCTACATACCTTTCCACCAACTAAGCACCTGGTGTGGAATATATTTTCCCTTTGCTCCAAGCTGTGTTCCTTAACCTGCAAATTCAATGCACGCCTAGCAACAAGAGACTCACCATGCACAGCATACTCCACATGTTCATCAGTATCAGAACAATCCTCCAAAGGTGGCATACTATCACTCACATCAGACTCATTACCATCATCAGATTCAGATACAACTTCTCCACCCCTAATTACCATCATCCTCTTGTTTGGGCAATCAGATGCATAATGACCCAAACCTTGACATTTGAAGCATTTGATATCTCTATGTCTAGAATTAGCAATAGAAGAAGATGAGTTAGAACTACCTTTCTTCTTTGTTGTATCTAGCCCCTTTTCCTTGGAATCTGAACCTTTATTCTTTTTGGTGTCCTCATAGCTTGGCCATTTAGAACTCCACTTTGAGTTGGAATTGGAAAATGCTTTGGCTGCCCTCCTTTGATTTTGTTGCTTCTCCACCTTCATTGCCATGCTAACCAAATCATCCATCTCCACATAATGCTGTAATTCCACCAAATCTGCAATTTCTTTGTTTAGACCACCCATAAATCGTGCCATAGTCACTTCCATGTCCTCCTCTATGTTGGCCTTGATCATGAGCATCTCCATCTCTTTGTGGTAATCCTCCACTGATTTAGAACCTTGTGTGAGCCTATGTAATTTCTGGTGCACCTCCCTGTAATAATAAGAAGGTACAAATCTTTTCTTCATCACTTGCTTCATCTCTTCCCAAGTCTCAATAGGCCGCTCACCATTCCTCCTTCTAGACTTCATTAGCTCATCCCACCAAACTAGTGCATAATCTGAAAACTCCACTGCAGCCAATCTCACTTTCTTCTCTTCAGTATAATAATGGCATGCAAAGATCATCTCAACTTTCCTTTCCCATTCTAAGTAGGCTTCAGCATCGTTTCTTCCCTTGAATGGAGGAATTTGCATTTTTATGGCATTAATGTTGCTATCTTGTCTTCCTCGATTCCTAGCTCTCCTATTTCTAACTGATTCAGCTCCATCAGATTCCTCCTCATATGGCTCACGATTGAAATCATTGTGATTTCATCTATGCCATTGATCACCCTGACAGCTACTCTCGGAGATAGCTTGTGTCACTTCCCTTCTCCATTCATCCATATCATCAAGTCTACTATTCAATTTCTGAAATTGAGAAACAAAGGCTTGGTATATCACCTTCATGTCTGGTGTCATGGGAGCTTCCTCTTCAGCCATTAGAAACAACCTGCAAAGTGTTAATAAAATAACCTCACAGTTCACTCTCTCACGTGTTTTCACTCAGAAATTTGGGTGCACTCGTGTTTACACTCAATTCAGGCTTTTACCCTCTTTTGATCTCAACACTCTTGCCTTTTACCTCTTTTGACCACTTTTGGTTGTTGCACTTCAGAAATTAAACAAACCAAAACAAACTCAAATTCACAAGTAATATTTGGGACAGAAAATGAATAATAAACCAGCAAAAGAAAACTCTAGTTTAGGACCAAAGGAAATGCAAAAACCAGCAAGAAAAAAAAAATAGACACTAACAACGAAGGAAAGCTGGTGCAAATTAAGATCAAGAATGTGTCAAGAAAACACAAGATTGGAACCAAAGAAAGTGGTGACAGCAGAAAAACAAAATAAGAAACACACCAAAACTGGTGTCAATTTTGGATTAAAAGTGACGAAACACGAAATTAATGCAAGGACTCAACCCAGAAATTCATAGGAATACCCACAATGACTGAAACAAAATCCAGAAATTCTGCAGTTTTTTTTTTTTTTCGCGTTTTTTTTTTTTCGTTTTTTTTTTCACGTTTTTTTTTTTTTAATGAATTCTGCAGACACTCTCTTTTTTTTCACGTTTTTCCTTTTTTTTTTTCACGTTTTTTTTTTTTTTATCTGAAACACAAAACAGCAAAACAGAAACAGTAGACACAGCAGAACAGAAAGATGAGACAGCAGAGAAAAAAAAACCCAGAACAGAAAAATAATTGACAAAATGCAGCTAACAAAAACGCAGATAAATAGGAATTTATCTACAGCCTGCTCTGATACCAAATGCTGAACCCCAAGGATATAACGATCCCGAAACCCCGAACACACACTTTGATAGGAGACAAGCAATAGGATAAACACCCTCCCTACTAAACCCCTAAGAAACCCGTTCTTAGAAACGTAGATAATTGGGATAAGAAAGATGAAACTGAACAAATATCACAAGAAAATTTACCTTTGTAATAGTCTATTCAGTTTCTTGATGCAACAAGTAAAGATGATCACTCCTCACTTGCACACAATTGAGAGTTTCTTAGAAGAAACCAGAAAATGTAATTCAATAATGAGAAAGCTGCTGCTACACTTGTTTATGAGGTATTTATACCTCTTACATTAGGTTAAATTAAACCTAGCCCACTAGAAAAGGCCCAATTTGCTAAACAAACAATTGGGCTGAACAAAACACCTCAAAATAACTAAATGTCTTCTAAAGGAAACTAACAAAGATAATTAAATAAAACTTGGCCCAATTATGGACATAATACATTTTAATCTCATTGTGCCACACTTAGAGATATGGGCTGCCCGCTTTCACTAGGTGGCCCATTTAGCTTTGTCTTCTCTTCCTTAGCCCATTCTTGATGCATCTCTTCCACAAATGACTTGGCTAAGTTCCCAAAGCTTTCTTTCAGCATCTTTGCTCTTGCTCTTGTAATAGGTCCCACGGGCATGTTGAAATTCCCATCTTGCCCTTTAGTGATGGAATGTCCAAATTGCCCTCCTAAGCTCGTATCAGTTTCTCATTCTCCTTTATGTTCCTTTTGCAATTGATTGAAAGCAAGTCTTATTCCTTAAGGAATTTGTTTCTCATTCTCCATTATGTTCCTTTTGCATTTGATTGGAAGCAAGCCTTATTCCATAAGGAATTGGTTTCTCATTCTTCTTTAAGTTCTTTTGGCCATTGATTGAAAGTAAGTCTTAATCCTTAAGGAATTGGTTTCTCATTCTTCTTTAAATTCTTTTGGGCATTGAATGGAATCAAGTCTTAATCCAAAAGGAATTGGTTTCTCATTCTCCATTATGTTCCTTTTGCAATTGATTGGAAGCAAGTCTTATTCCATAAGGAATTGGTTTCTCATTCTTCTTTAAGTTCTTTTGGGCATTGATTGGAATCAAGTCTTATTCCAAAAGGAATTGGTTTCTCATTCTCCATTAAGTTCTTTTTGTAATTGATTGGAATCAAGTCTTAATCCTTAACGAATTGGTTTCTCATTCTCCTTTATGTTCCTTTTGCATTTGATTGGAAGCAAGTCTTATTCCTTAAGGAATTGGTTTCACATTTTCCTTTATGTTCCTTTTGCATTTGATTGGAACCAAGTCTTAATCCAAAAGGAGTTGGTTTCTCATTCTTCTTTAAGTTCTTTTGGGCATTGAATGGAATCAAGTCTTAATCCAAAAGGAATTGGTTTCTCATTCTCCTTTATGTTCCTTTTGTAATTGATTGTAAGCAAGTCTTATTCCCTAAGGAATTGGTTTCTCATTCTTCTTTAAGTTCTTTTGGCCATTGATTGGAATCAAGTCTTAATCCTAAAGGAATTGGTTTCTCATTCTCCATTAAGTTCTTTTTGTAATTGATTGTAAGCAAGTCTTAATCCAAAAGGAATTGGTTTCTCATTCTCCTTTATGTTCCGTTTGCAATTGATTGGAAGCAAGTCTTAATCCTTAAGGAATTGGTTTCTCATTCTCCTTTATGATTGTTTTGCATTCTATTGAAAGCAAGTCTTCCTCCTTAAGGAATTGGTTTCTCATTCTTCTTTAAGTTCTTTTGGGCATTGAATGGAATCAAGTCTTAATCCAAAAGAATTGGTTTCTCATTCTCGTTTATGTTCCTTTTGCAATTGATTGGAAGCAAGTCTTAATCCTTAAGGAATTGGTTTCTCATTCTCCATTATGTTCCTTTTGCATTTGATTGGAAGCAAGTCTTATTCCTTAAGGAATTGGTTTCTCATTCTTCTTTAAGTTCTTTTGGGCATTGAATGGAATCAAGTCTTAATCCAAAAGGAATTGGTTTCTCATTCTCCATTATGTTCCTTTTGCAATTGATTGGAAGCAAGTCTTATTCCTTAAGGAATTTGTTTCTGATTCTCCATTATGTTCCTTTTGCATTTGATTGGAAGCAAGCCTTATTCCATAAGGAATTGGTTTCTCATTCTTCTTTAAGTTCTTTTGGGCATTGAATGGGATCAAGTCTTAATCCAAAAGGAATTGGTTTCTCATTCTCCTTTATGTTCCTTTTGCAATTGATTGGAAGCAAGTCTTAATCCTTAAGGAATTGGTTTCTCATTCTCCATTACGTTCGTTTGCATTTGATTGGAAGCAAGTCTTATTCCATAAGGAATTGGTTTCTCATTCTTCTTTAAGTTCTTTTGGGCATTGAATGGAATCAAGTCTTAATCCAAAAGGAATTGGTTTCTCATTCTCCTTTAAGTTCTTTTCATAATTGATTGGAACTAAGTCTTAATCCTAAGGAATTGGTTTCTCATTCTCATTTA
>CM062522.1:36484935-36505935 GCA_031439585.1 Pterocarpus macrocarpus | reverse complement strand
GGAACTTAAAGAAGAATGAAACCAATTCCTTTTGAATAAGACTTGTTTCCAATCAATTGCAAAAGGAACATAATGGACAATGAGAAACAAATTCCTTAAGGTATAAGACTTGCTTCCAATCAATTGCAAAAGGAACATAAAGGAGAATGAGAAACCAATTCCTTTTGGATTAAGACTTGATTCCATTCAATGCCCAAAAGAACTTAAAGAAGAATGTGAAACCAATTCCTTAAGGAAGAAGACTTGCTTTCAATAGCCTGCAAAACGAACATAAAGGAGAATGAGAAACCAATTCCTTAAGGATTAAGACTTGCTTCCAATCAATTGCAAAAGGAACATAAAGGAGAATGAGAAACCAATTCCTTGGATTAAGACTTGATTCCATTCAATGCCCAAAGGAACTTAAGAAGAATGAGAAACCAATTCCTCTCGAATTGAAACTTGCTTCCAATCAATTGCAAAACGAACATAAAGGAGAATGAGAAACCAATTCCTTAAGGATTAAGACTTGCTTCCAATCAATTGCAAAAGGAACATAAAGGAGAATGAGAAACCAATTCCTTTTGGATTAAGACTTGATTCCATTCAATGCCCAAAAGAACTTAAAGAAGAATGAGAAACCAATTTCTTAACGATTAAGGCTTGATTCCATTCAATGCCCAATAGAACTTTAAAGAGAATGAGAAACCAATTCCTTAGGAAGAAGACTTGCTTCCAATCAATGGCAAAAAGAACATAAAGGAGAATGAGAAACCAATTCCTTAAGGATTAAGACTTGCTTCCATTCAATTGCACAAGAGAACTTAAAGAAGAATGAGAAACCAATTCCTTTTGGATTAAGACGTGATTCCATTCAATGCCCAACAGAACATAAAGCAGAATGAGAAACCAATTCCTTAAGGATTAAGACTTGCTTCCAATCAATTGCAAAAGGAACATAACGGAGAATGAGAAACCAATTCCTTAAGGATTAAGACTTGATTCCAATCAATTGCAAAAGGAACATAAAGGAGAATGAGAAACCAATTCCTTTTGGATTAAGACTTGATTCCATTCAATGCCCAAAAGAACTTAAAGCAGTATGAGAAACCAATTCCTTAAGGAATAAGACTTGCTTCCAATCAATTGCAAAAGGAACATAAAGGAGAATGAGAAACCAATTCCTTAAGGATTAAGACTTGCTTCCAATCAATTGCAAAAGGAACATAAACGAGAATGAGAAACCAATTCCTTTTGGATTAAGACTTGATTCCATTCAATGCCCAAAAGAACTTAAAGCAGAAAGAGAAACCAATTCCTTAAGGAAGAAGACTTGCTTTCAATAGAATGCAAAACGAACATAAAGGAGAATGAGAAACCAATTCCTTAAGGATTAAGACTGGCTTCCAATCAATTTCAAAAGGAACATAAAAGAGAATGAGAAACCAATTCCTTTTGGATTAAGACTTGATTCCATTCAATGCCCAAAATAACATAAAGAAGAATGAGAAACCAACTCCTTAAGGAATAAGACTTGCTTCCAATCTTTTGCAAAAGGAACATAAAGGAGACTGAGAAAACAATTCCTTAGGGAATAAGACTTGCTTACAATCAATTACAAAAGGAACATAATGGAGAATGAGAAACCAATTCCTTTTGGATAAAGACTTGATTCCATTCAATGCCCAAAAGAACTTAAAGAAGAATGAGAAACCAAATGCTTAAGAAAGAAGACGTGCTTTCAATAGAATGCAAAACGAACATAAAGGAGAATGAGAAACCAATTCATTAAGGATTAAGACTTGCTTCCAATCAATTGCAAAAGGAACATAAAGGAGAATGAGAAACCAATTCCCTTTGGATTAAGACTTGATTCCATTCAATGCCCAAAAGAACTTAAAGAAGAATGAGAAACCAATTCCTTAAGGAATAAGACTTGCTTCCAATCAAATGCAAAAGGAACATAACGGAGAATGAGAAACCAATTCCTTAGGGAATGAGACTTGCTTCCAATCAATTGCAAAAGGAACATAAAGGAGAATGAGAAACCAATTCCTTTTGGATTAAGACTTGATTCCATTCAACGCCCAAAAGAACTTAAAGCAGAATGAGAAACCAATTCCTTTGGGATTAAGAATTGATTCCATTCAATGCCCAAAAGAAATTAAAGATGAATGAGAAACCAATTCCTTAAGGAAGAAGACTTGCTTTCAATAGAATGCAAAATGAACATAAAGGAGAATGAGAAACCAATTCCTTAAGGATTAAGACTTGCTTCCAATCAATTGCAAAAGGAACATAAAGGAGAATGAGAAACCAATTCCTTTTGGATTAAGACTTGATTCCATTCAATGCCCAAAATAACTTAAAGAAGAATGAGAAACCAATTCCTTAAGGAATAAGACTTGCTTCCAATCAAATGCAAAAGGAACATAATGGAGAATGAGAAACAAATTCCTTAAGGAATAAGACTTGCTTCCAATCAATTGCAAAAGGAACATAATGGAGAATGAGAAACCAATTCCTTTTGGATTAAGACTTGATTCCATTCTATGCCCAAAATAACTTAAAGAAGAATGAGAAACCAATTCCTTAAGGAAGAAGACTTGCTTTCAATAAAATTCAAAAGGAACACAAAGGAGAATGATAAACCAATTCCTTAAGGAATAAGACTTGCTTCCAATCAATTGCAGAAGGAACATAAAGGAGAATGAGAAACCAATTCCTTTTGGATTAAGACTTGATTCCATTCAATGCCCAAAAGAACTTAAAGCAGAATGAGAAACCAATTCCTTTTGGACTAAGACTTGTTTCCATTGAATGCCCAAAATAACTTAAAGAAGAATGAGAAACCAATTCCTTAAGGAATAAGACTTGCTTCCAATCAATTGCAAAAGGAACATAATGGAGAATGAGAAACCAATTCCTTTTGGATTAAGACTTGATTCCATTCAATGCCCAAAAGAACTTAAAGAAGAATGAGAAACCAATTCCTTAAGGAAGAAGACTTGCTTTCAATAGAATGCAAAACGAACATAAAGGAGAATGAGAAACCAATTCCTTAAGGATTAAGACTTGCTTCCAATCAATTGCAAAAGGAACATAAAGGAGAATGAGAAACCAATGCCTTTTGGATTAAGACTTGATTCTATTCAATGCCCAAAAGAACTTAAAGAAGAATGAGAAACCAATTCCTTAAGGAATAAGACTTGCTTCCAATCAAATGCAAAAGGAACATAATGGAGAATGAGAAACCAATTCCTTAGGGAATAAGACTTGCTTACAATCAATTGCAAAAGGAACATAAAGGAGAATGAGAAACCAATTCCTTTTGGATTAAGACTTGATTCCATTCAATGCCCAAAAGAACTTAAAGAAGAATGAGAAACCAATTCCTTAAGGAATAAGACTTGCTTTCAATAAAATGCAAAAGGAACACAAAGGAGAATGATAAACCAATTCCTTAAGGAATAAGACTTGCTTCCAATCAATTGCAAAAGGAACATAATGGAGAATGAGAAACCAATTCCTTTTGGATTAAGACTTGATTCCATTCAATGCCCAAAAGAACTTAAAGAAGAATGAGAAACCAATTCCTTAAGGAAGAAGACTTGCTTTCAATAGAATGCAAAAGGAACATAAAGGAGAATGAGAAACCAATTCCTTAAGGATTAAGACTTGCTTCCAATCAATTGCAAAAGGAACATAAAGGAGAATGAGAAACCAATTCCTTTTGGATTAAGACTTGATTCCATTCTATGCCCAAAATAACTTAAAGAAGAATGAGAAACCAATTCCTTAAGGAAGAAGACTTGCTTTCAATAAAATTCAAAAGGAACACAAAGGAGAATGATAAACCAATTCCTTAAGGAATAAGACTTGCTTCCAATCAATTGCAGAAGGAACATAAAGGAGAACGAGAAACCAATTCCTTTTGGATTAAGACTTGATTCCATTCAACGCCCAAAAGAACTTAAAGCAGAATGAGAAACCAAATGCTTAAGAAAGAAGACGTGCTTTCAATAGAATGCAAAACGAACATAAAGGAGAATGAGAAACCAATTCCTTAAGGATTAAGACTTGCTTCCAATCAATTGCAAAAGGAACATAAAGGAGAATGAGAAACCAATTCCTTTTGGATTAAGACTTGATTCCATTCAATGCCCAAAAGAACTTAAAGAAGAATGAGAAACCAACTCCTTAAGGAATAAGACTTGCTTCCAATCAAATGCAAAAGGAACATAAAGGAGAATGAGAAACCAATTCCTTAAGGATTAAGACTTGCTTCCAATCAATTGCAAAAGGAACATAAAGGAGAATGAGAAACCAATTCCTTTTGGATTAAGACTTGATTCCATTCAATGCCCAAAAGAACTTAAAGAAGAATGAGAAACCAATTCCTTAAGGAAGAAGACTTGCTTTCAATAGAATGCAAAAGGAACATAAAGGAGAATGAGAAACCAATTCCTTAAGGATTAAGACTTGCTTACCAATCAATTGCAAAAGGAACATAATGGAGAATGAGAAACCAATTCCTTTTGGATTAAGACTTGATTCCATTCAATGCCCAAAAGAACTTAAAGAAGAATGAGAAACCAATTCCTTAAGGAAGAAGACTTGCTTTCAATAGAATGCAAAACGAACATAAAGGAGAATGAGAAACCAATTCCTTAAGGATTAAGACTTGCTTCCAATCAATTGCAAAAGGAACATAAAGGAGAATGAGAAACCAATTCCTTTTGGATTAAGACTTGATTCCATTCAATGCCCAAAAGAACTTAAAGAAGAATGAGAAACCAATTCCTTAAGGAATAAGACTTCTTTCCAATCAAATGCAAAAGGAACATAAAGGAGAATGAGAAACCAATTCCTTAGGGAATAAGACTTGCTTACAATCAATTACAAAAGGAACGTAATGGAGAATGAGAAACCAATTCCTTTTGGAATAAGACTTGATTCCATTCAATGCCCAAAAGAACTTAAAGAAGAATGAGAAACCAATTCCCTAAGATGAAGACTTGCTTTCAATAGAATGCAAAAGGAACATAAAGGAGAATGAGAAACCAATTCCTTAAGGATTAAGACTTGCTTCCAATCAATTGCAAAAGGAACATAAAGGAGAATGAGAAACCAATTCCTTTTGGATTAAGACTTGATTCCATTCAATGCCCAAAAGAACTTAAAGAAGAATGAGAAACCAATTCCTTAAGGAATAAGACTTGCTTCCAATCAAATGCAAAAGGAACATAAATGAGAAACCAATTCCTTAGGGAATAAGACTTGCATCCAATCAATTGCAAAAGGAACATAAACGAGAATGAGAAACCAATTCCTTTTGGATTAAGACTTGATTCCATTCAATGCCCAAAAGAACTTAAAGAAGAATGAGAAACCAATTCCTTAAGGAAGAAGACTTGCTTTCAATAGAATGCAAAACGAACATAAAGGAGAATGAGAAACCAATTCCTTAAGGATTAAGACTTGCTTCCAATCAATTGCAAAAGGAACATAAAGGAGAATGAGAAACCAATTCCTTTTGGATTAAGACTTGATCCCATTCAATGCCCAAAGGAACTTAAAGCAGAATGAGAAACCAATTCCTTTTGGACTAAGAGTTGTTTCCATTCAATGCCCAAAATAACATAAAGAAGAATGAGAAACCAACTCCTTTAGGAATAAGACTTGCTTCCAATCAATTGCAAAAGGAACATAAAGGAGAATGAGAAAACAATTCCTTAGGGAATAAGACTTGCTTACAATCAATTACAAAAGGAACATAATGGAGAATGAGAAACCAATTCCTTTGGGATTAAGAATTGATTCCATTCAATGCCCAAAAGAACTTAAAGAAGAATGAGAAACCAATTCCTTAAGGAAGAAGACTTGCTTTCAATAGAATGCAAAAGGAACATAAAGGAGAATGAGAAACCAATTCCTTAAGGATTAAGACTTGCTTCCAATCAATTGCAAAAGGAACATAAAGGAGAATGAGAAACCAATTCCTTTTGGATTAAGACTTGATTCCATTCAATGCCCAAAAGAACTTAAAGCAGAATGAGAAACCAATTCCTTTTGGATTAAGACTTGATCCCATTCAATGCCCAAAAGAACTTAAAGAAGAATGAGAAACCAATTCCTTAAGGAATAAGACTTGCTTCCAATCAATTGCAAAAGGAACATAAAGGAGAATGAGAAACCAATTCCTTAAGGATTAAGACTTGCTTCCAATCAATTGCAAAAGGAACATAAAGGAGAATGAGAAACCAATTCCTTTTGGATTAAGACTTGATTCCATTCAATGCCCAAAAGAACTTAAAGAAGAATGAGAAACCAATTCCTTATGGAATAAGGCTTGCTTCCAATCAAATGCAAAAGGAACATAATGGAGAATGAGAAACAAATTCCTTAAGGAATAAGACTTGCTTCCAATTAATTGCAAAAGGAACATAAAGGAGAATGAGAAACCAATTCCGTTTGGATTAAGACTTGATTCCACTCAATGCCCAAAAGAACTTAAAGAAGAATGAGAAACCAATTCCTTAAGGAAGAAGACTTGCTTTCAATAGAATGCAAAACGAACATAAAGGAGAATGAGAAACCAATTCCTTAAGGAATAAGACTTGCTTCCAATCAATTGCAAAAGGAACATAAAGGAGAATGAGAAACCAATTCCTTTTGGATTAAGACTTGATTCCATTCAATGCCCAAAAGAACTTAAAGAAGAATGAGAAACCAATTCCTTAAGGAATAAGACTTGCTTCCAATCAAATGCAAAAGGAACATAACGGAGAATGAGAAACCAATTCCTTAGGGAATAAGACTTGCTTACAATCAATTACAAAAGGAACATAATGGAGAATGAGAAACCAATTCCTTTTGGATTAAGACTTGATTCCATTCAATGCCCAAAAGAACTTAAAGAAGAATGAGAAACCAATTCCTTAAGGAGGAAGACTTGCTTTCAATAGAATGCAAAACGATCATAAAGGAGAATGAGAAACCAATTCCTTAAGGATTAAGACTTGCTTCCAATCAATTGCAAAAGGAACATAAAGGAGAATGAGAAACCAATTCCATTTGGATTAAGAATTGATTCCATTCAATGCCCAAAAGAACTTAAAGCAGAATGAGAAACCAATTCCTTTTGGATTTTTAGACTTGATTCTATTCAATGCCCAAAAGAACTTAAAGAAGATTGAGAAACAAATTCCTTAAGGAATAAGACTTGCTTCCAATCAATTGCAAAAGGAACATAAAGGAGAATGAGAAACCAATTCCTTTTGGATTAAGACTTGATTCCATTCAATGCCCAAAATAACTTAAAGAAGAATGAGAAACCAATTCCTTATGGAATAAGGCTTGCTTCCAATCAAATGCAAAAGGAACATAATGGAGAATGAGAAACAAATTCCTTAAGGAATAAGACTTGCTTCCAATCAATTGCAAAAGGAACATAAAGGAGAATGAGAAACCAATTCCTTTTGGATTAAGACTTGATTCCATTCAATGCCCAAAAGAACTTAAAGCAGAATGAGAAACCAATTCCTTTTGGATTAAGACTTGATCCCATTCAATGCCCAAAAGAAATTAAAGATGAATGAGAAACCAATTCCTTAAGGAAGAAGACTTGCTTTCAATAGAATGCAAAATGAACATAAAGGAGAATGAGAAACCAATTCCTTAAGGATTAAGACTTGCTTCCAATCAATTGCAAAAGGAACATAAAGGAGAATGAGAAACCAATTCCTTTTGGATTAAGACTTGATTCCATTCAATGCCCAAAATAACTTAAAGAAGAATGAGAAACCAACTCCTTAAGGAATAAGACTTGCTTCCAATCAAATGCAAAAGGAACATAATGGAGAATGAGAAACCAATTCCTTAAGGAATAAGACTTGCTTCCAATCAATTGCAAAAGGAACATAATGGAGAATGAGAAACCAATTCCTTTTGGATTAAGACTTGATTCCATTCAATGCCCAAAAGAACTTAAAGAAGAATGAGAAACCAATTCCTTAAGGAAGAAGACTTGCTTTCAATAGAATGCAAAACGAACATAAAGGAGAATGAGAAACCAATTCCTTAAGGATTAAGACTTGCTTCCAATCAATTGCAAAAGGAACATAAAGGAGAATGAGAAACCAATTCCTTTTGGATTAAGACTTGATTCCATTCAATGCCCAAAAGAACTTAAAGCAGAATGAGAAACCAATTCCTTTTGGACTAAGAGTTGTTTCCATTCAATGCCCAAAATAACATAAAGAAGAATGAGAAACCAACTCCTTAAGGAATAAGACTTGCTTCCAATCAATTGCAAAAGGAACATAAAGGAGAATGAGAAACCAATTCCTTTTGGATTAAGACTTGATTCCATTCAATGCCCAAAAGAACTTAAAGAAGAATGAGAAACCAATTCCTTATGGAATAAGGCTTGCTTCCAATCAATTGCAAAAGCAACATAAAGGAGAATGAGAAACCAATTCCTTAAGGAATAAGACTTGCTTCCAATCAATTGCAAAAGGAACATAAAGGAGAATGAGAAACCAATTCCTTTTGGATTAAGACTTGATTCCATTCAATGCCCAAAAGAACTTAAAGAAGAATGAGAAACCAATTCCTTAAGGAATAAGACTTGCTTCCAATCAAATGCAAAAGGAACATAACGGAGAATGAGAAACCAATTCCTTAGGGAATAAGACTTGCTTACAATCAATTACAAAAGGAACATAATGGAGAATGAGAAACCAATTCCTTTTGGATTAAGACTTGATTCCATTCAATGCCCAAAAGAACTTAAAGAAGAATGAGAAACCAATTCCTTAAGGAAGAAGACTTGCTTTCAATAAAATGCAAAAGGAACACAAAGGAGAATGATAAACCAATTCCTTAAGGAATAAGACTTGCTTCCAATCAATTGCAAAAGGAACATAAAGGAGAATGAGAAACCAATTCCTTTTGGATTAAGACTTGATTCCATTCAACGCCCAAAAGAACTTAAAGCAGAATGAGAAACCAATTCCTTTGGGATTAAGAATTGATTCCATTCAATGCCCAAAAGAAATTAAAGATGAAATGAGAAACCAATTCCTTAAGGAAGAAGACTTGCTTTCAATAGAATGCAAAACGAACATAAAGGAGAATGAGAAACCAATTCCTTAAGGATTAAGACTTGCTTCCAATCAATTGCAAAAGGAACATAAAGGAGAATGAGAAACCAATTCCTTTTGGATTAAGACTTGATTCCATTCAATGCCCAAAATAACTTAAAGAAGAATGAGAAACCAATTCCTTAAGGAAGAAGACTTGCTTTTCAATAAAATGCAAAAGGAACATAAAGGAGAATGAGAAACCAATTCCTTAAGGAATAAGACTTGCTTCCAATCAATTGCAAAAGGAACATAATGGAGAATGAGAAACCAATTCCTTTTGGATTAAGACTTGATTCCATTCAATGCCCAAAAGAACTTAAAGAAGAATGAGAAACCAATTCCTTAAGGAAGAAGACTTGCTTTCAATAGAATGCAAAACAATCATAAAGGAGAATGAGAAACCAATTCCTTAAGGATTAAGACTTGCTTCCAATCAATTGCAAAAGGAACATAAAGGAGAATGAGAAACCAATTCCTTTTGGATTAAGACTTGATTCCATTCAATGCCCAAAAGAACTTAAAGAAGAATGAGAAACCAATTCCTTTTGGAATAAGGCTTGCTTTCAATTCAATGCCTAAAATAACATAAAGAAGAATGAGAAACCAACTCCTTAAGGAATAAGACTTGCTTCCAATCAATTGCAAAAGGAACATAAAGGAGAATGAGAAACCAATTCCTTTTGGATTAAGACTTGATTCCATTCAATGCCCAAAAGAACTTAAAGAAGAATGAGAAACCAATTCCTTATGGAATAAGACTTGCTTCTAATCAATTGCAAAAGGAACACAAAGGAGAATGAGAAACCAATTCCTTAAGGAATAAGACTTGCTTCCAATCAATTGCAAAAGGAACATAAAGGAGAATGAGAAACCAATTCCTTTTGGATTAAGACTTGATTCCATTCAATGCCCAAAAGAACTTAAAGAAGAATGAGAAACCAATTCCTTTGGGATTAAGACTTGATTCCATTCAATGCCCAAAAGAACTTAAAGAAGAATGAGAAACCAATTCCTTAAGGAATAAGACTTGCTTTCAATAGAATGCAAAACGAACATAAAGGAGAATGAGAAACCAATTCCTTAAGGATTAAGACTTGCTTCCAATCAATTGCAAAAGGAACATAAAGGAGAATGAGAAACCAATTCCTTTTGGATTAAGACTTGATTCCATTCAATGCCCAAAAGAACTTAAAGAAGAATGAGAAACCAATTCCTTAAGGAATAAGACTTGCTTCCAATCAAATGCAAAAGGAACATAATGGAGAATGAGAAACCAATTCCTTTTGGATTAAGACTTGATTCCATTCAATGCCCAAAAGAATTTAAAGAAGAATGAGAAACCAATTCCTTAAGGAAGAAGACTTGCTTTCAATAGAATGCAAAATAACATAAAGGAGAATGAGAAACCAATTCCTTAAGGATTAAGACTTGCTTCCAATCAATTGCAAAAGGAACATAAAGGAGAATGAGAAACCAATTCCTTTTGGATTAAGACTTGATTCCATTCAATGCCCAAAAGAACTTAAAGAAGAATGAGAAACCAACTCCTTAAGGAATAAGACTTGCTTCCAATCTATTGCAAAAGGAACATAAAGGAGAATGAGAAACCAATTCCTTAGGGAATAAGACTTGCTTACAATCAATTACAAAAGGAACATAATGGAGAATGAGAAACCAATTCCTTTGGGATTAAGAATTGATTCCATTCAATGCCCAAAAGAACTTAAAGAAGAATGAGAAACCAATTCCTTAAGGAAGAAGACTTGCTTTCAATAGAATGCAAAAGGAACATAAAGGAGAATGAGAAACCAATTCCTTAAGGATTAAGACTTGCTTCCAATCAATTGCAAAAGGAACATAAAGGAGAATGAGAAACCAATTCCTTTTGGATTAAGACTTGATTCCATTCAATGCCCAAAATAACTTAAAGAAGAATGAGAAACCAATTCCTTAAGGAAGAAGACTTGCTTTCAATAAAATTCAAAAGGAACACAAAGGAGAATGATAAACCAATTCCTTAAGGAATAAGACTTGCTTCCAATCAATTGCAGAAGGAACATAAAGGAGAATGAGAAACCAATTCCTTTTGGATTAAGACTTGATTCCATTCAATGCCCAAAAGAACTTAAAGAAGAATGAGAAACCAATTCCTTAAGGAATAAGACTTGCTTCCAATCAAATGCAAAAGGAACATAAAGGAGAATGAGCAACCAATTCCTTAAGAAATAAGACTTGCTTCCAATCAATTGCAAAAGGAACATAACGGAGAATGAGAAACCAATTCCTTTTGGATTAAGACTTGATTCCATTCAATGCCCAAAAGAACTTAAAGAAGAATGAGAAACCAATTCCTTAAGGAAGAAGACTTGCTTTCAATAAAATGCAAAAGGAACACAAAGGAGAATGATAAACCAATTCCTTAAGGAATAAGACTTGCTTCCAATCAATTGCAAAAGGAACATAAAGGAGAATGAGAAACCAATTCCTTTTGGATTAAGACTTGATTCCATTCAATGCCCAAAAGAACTTAAAGCAGAATGAGAAACCAATTCCTTTGGGATTAAGAATTGATTCCATTCAATGCCCAAAAGAACTTAAAGATGAATGAGAAACCAATTCCTTAAGGAAGAAGACTTGCTTTCAATAGAATGCAAAATGAACATAAAGGAGAATGAGAAACCAATTCCTTAAGGATTAAGACTTGCTTCCAATCAATTGCAAAAGGAACATAAAGGAGAATGAGAAACCAATTCCTTTTGGATTAAGACTTGATTCCATTCAATGCCCAAAATAACTTAAAGAAGAATGAGAAACCAATTCTTTATGGAATAAGGCATGCTTCCAATCAAATGCAAAAGGAACATAATGGAGAATCAGAAACAAATTCCTTAAGGAATAAGACTTGCTTCCAATCAATTGCAAAAGGAACATAATGGAGAATGAGAAACCAATTCCTTTTGGATTAAGACTTGATTCCATTCAATGCCCAAAAGAACTTAAAGAAGAATGAGAAACCAATTCCTTAAGGAAGAAGACTTGCTTTCAATAGAATGCAAAACGAACATAAAGGAGAATGAGAAACCAATTCCTTAAGGATTAAGACTTGCTTCCAATCAATTGCAAAAGGAACATAAAGGAGAATGAGAAACCAATTCCTTTTGGATTAAGACTTGATTCCATTCAATGCCCAAAAGAACTTAAAGAAGAATGAGAAACCAATTCCTTTTGGACTAAGAGTTGTTTCCATTCAATGCCCAAAATAACGTAAAGAAAAATGAGAAACCAACTCCTTAAGGAATAAGACTTGCTTCCAATCAATTGCAAAAGGAACATAAAGGAGAATGAGAAACCAATTCCTTTTGGATTAAGACTTGATCCCATTCAATGCCCAAAAGAACTTAAAGAAGAATGAGAAACCAATTCCTTATGGAATAAGGCTTGCTTCCAATCAAATGCAAAAGGAACATAATGGAGAATGAGAAACAAATTCCTTAAGGAATAAGACTTGCTTCCAATCAATTGCAAAAGGAACATAAAGGAGATTGAGAAACCAATTCCGTTTGGATTAAGACTTGATTCCATTCAATGCCCAAAAGAACTTAAAGTTCCTTTGGGATTAAGAATTGATTCCATTCAATGCCCAAAAGAACTTAAAGAAGAATGAGAAACCAATTCCTTAAGGAAGAAGACTTGCTTTCAATAGAATGCAAAACGAACATAAAGGAGAATGAGAAACCAATTCCTTAAGGATTAAGACTTGCTTCCAATCAATTGCAAAAGGAACAT
Organism: Pterocarpus macrocarpus; assembly: GCA_031439585.1. NCBI lineage: Eukaryota > Viridiplantae > Streptophyta > Magnoliopsida > Fabales > Fabaceae > Pterocarpus > Pterocarpus macrocarpus. The sequence continues at coordinate 36,493,021 of CM062522.1, read as the reverse complement.
AAAGGAGAATGAGAAACCAATTCCTTTTGGATTAAGACTTGATTCCATTCAATGCCCAAAAGAACTTAAAGAAGAATGAGAAACCAACTCCTTAAGGAATAAGACTTGCTTCCAATCAAATGCAAAAGGAACATAATGGAGAATGAGAAACCAATTCCTTAAGGAATAAGACTTGCTTCCAATCAATTGCAAAAGGAACATAATGGAGAATGAGAAACCAATTCCTTTTGGATTAAGACTTGATTCCATTCAATGCCCAAAAGAATTTAAAGAAGAATGAGAAACCAATTCCTTAAGGAAGAAGACTTGCTTTCAATAGAATGCAAAACGAACATAAAGGAGAATGAGAAACCAATTCCTTAAGGATTAAGACTTGCTTCCAATCAATTGCAAAAGGAACATAAAGGAGAATGAGAAACCAATTCCTTTTGGATTAAGACTTGATTCCATTCAATGCCCAAAATAACATAAAGAAGAATGAGAAACCAACTCCTTTAGGAATAAGACTTGCTTCCAATCTATTGCAAAAGGAACATAAAGGAGACTGAGAAAACAATTCCTTAGGGAATAAGACTTGCTTACAATCAATTACAAAAGGAACATAATGGAGAATGAGAAACCAATTCCTTTGGGATTAAGAATTGATTCCATTCAATGCCCAAAAGAACTTAAAGAAGAATGAGAAACCAATTCCTTAAGAAAGAAGACTTGCTTTCAATAGAATGCAAAAGGAACATAAAGGAGAATGAGAAACCAATTCATTAAGGACTAAGACTTGCTTCCAATCAATTGCAAAAGGAACATAAAGGAGAATGAGAAACCAATTCCTTTTGGATTAAGACTTGATTCCATTCAATGCCCAAAAGAACTTAAAGAAGAATGAGAAACCAATTCCTTATGGAATAAGGCTTGCTTCCAATCAAATGCAAAAGGAACATAATGGAGAATCAGAAACAAATTCCTTAAGGAATAAGACTTGCTTCCAATCAATTGCAAAAGGAACATAAAGGAGAATGAGAAACCAATGCCTTTTGGATTAAGACTTGATTCTATTCAATGCCCAAAAGAACTTAAAGAAGAATGAGAAACCAATTCCTTAAGGAATAAGACTTGCTTCCAATCAAATGCAAAAGGAACATAAATGAGAAACCAATTCCTTAGGGAATAAGACTTGCTTACAATCAATTACAAAAGGAACGTAATGGAGAATGAGAAACCAATTCCTTTTGGATTAAGACTTGATTCCATTCAATGCCCAAAAGAACTTAAAGAAGAATGAGAAACCAATTCCTTAAGGAAGAAGACTTGCTTTCAATAGAATGCAAAACGAACATAAAGGAGAATGAGAAACCAATTCCTTAAGGATTAAGACTTGCTTCCAATCAATTGCAAAAGGAACATAAAGGAGAATGAGAAACCAATTCCTTTTGGATTAAGACTTGATCCCATTCAATGCCCAAAGGAACTTAAAGCAGAATGAGAAACCAATTCCTTTTGGACTAAGAGTTGTTTCCATTCAATGCCCAAAATAACATAAAGAAGAATGAGAAACCAACTCCTTTAGGAATAAGACTTGCTTCCAATCTATTGCAAAAGGAACATAAAGGAGACTGAGAAAACAATTCCTTAGGGAATAAGACTTGCTTACAATCAATTACAAAAGGAACATAATGGAGAATGAGAAACCAATTCCTTTGGGATTAAGAATTGATTCCATTCAATGCCCAAAAGAACTTAAAGAAGAATGAGAAACCAATTCCTTAAGGAAGAAGACTTGCTTTCAATAGAATGCAAAACGAACATAAAGGAGAATGAGAAACCAATTCATTAAGGATTAAGACTTGCTTCCAATCAATTGCAAAAGGAACATAAAGGAGAATGAGAAACCAATTCCTTTTGGATTAAGACTTGATTCCATTCAATGCCCAAAAGAACTTAAAGCAGAATGAGAAACCAATTCCTTTGGGATTAAGAATTGATTCCATTCAATGCCCAAAAGAACTTAAAGATGAATGAGAAACCAATTCCTTAAGGAAGAAGACTTGCTTTCAATAGAATGCAAAACGAACATAAAGGAGAATGAGAAACCAATTCCTTAAGGATTAAGACTTGCTTCCAATCAATTGCAAAAGGAACATAAAGGAGAATGAGAAACCAATTCCTTTTGGATTAAGACTTGATTCCATTCAATGCCCAAAAGAACTAAAAGAAGAATGAGAAACCAATTCCTTATGGAATAAGGCTTGCTTCCAATCAAATGCAAAAGGAACATAATGGAGAATCAGAAACAAATTCCTTAAGGAATAAGACTTGCTTCCAATCAATTGCAAAAGGAACATAAAGGAGAATGAGAAACCAATTCCTTTTGGATTAAGACTTGATTCCATTCAATGCCCAAAAGAACTTAAAGCAGAATGAGAAACCAATTCCTTTTGGACTAAGACTTCTTTCCATTGAATGCCAAAAATAAGTTAAAGAAGAATGAGAAACCAACTCCTTAAGGAATAAGACTTGCTTCCAATCTATTGCAAAAGGAACATAAAGGAGAATGAAAAACCAATGCCTTTTGGATTAAGACTTGATTCTATTCAATGCCCAAAAGAACTTAAAGAAGAATGAGAAACCAATTCCTTAAGGAATAGGGCTTGCTTCCAATCAAATTCAAAAGGAACATAACGGAGAATGAGAAACCAATTCCTTTGGGAATAAGACTTGCTTACAATCAATTACAAAAGGAACATAATGGAGAATGAGAAACCAATTCCTTTTGGATTAAGACTTGATTCCATTCAATGCCCAAAAGAACTTAAAGAAGAATGAGAAACCAATTCCTTAAGGAAGAAGACTTGCTTTCAATAGAATGCAAAACGAACATAAAGGACAATGAGAAACCAATTCCTTAAGGATTAAGACTTGCTTCCAATCAATTGCAAAAGGAACATAAAGGAGAATGAGAAACCAATTCCTTTTTGATTAAGACTTGATTCCATTCAATGCCCAAAAGAACTTAAAGCAGAATGAGAAACCAATTCCTTTTGGACTAAGAGTTGTTTCCATTCATTGCCCAAAATAACATAAAGAAGCATGAGAAACTAACTCCTTAAGGAATAAGACTTGCTTCCAATCTATTGCAAAAGGAACGTAAACGAGAATGAGAAACCAATTCCTTTTGGATTAAGACTTGATTCCATTCAATGCCCAAAAGAACTTAAAGAAGAATGAGAAACCAATTCCTTATGGAATAAGGCTTGCTTCCAATCAAATGCAAAAGGAACATAATGGAGAACCAGAAACAAATTCCTTAAGGAATAAGACTTGCTTCCAATCAATTGCAAAAGGAACATAAAGGAGAATGAGAAACCAATTCCTTTTGGATTAAGACTTGATTCCATTCAATGCCCAAAAGAACTTAAAGCAGAATGAGAAACCAATTCCTTTGGGATTAAGAATTGATTCCATTCAATGCCCAAAAGAACTTAAAGAAGAATGAGAAACCAATTCCTTAAGGAAGAAGACTTGCTTTCAATAGAATGCAAAACGAACATAAAGGAGAATGAGAAACCAATTCCTTAAGGATTAAGACTTGCTTCCAATCAATTGCAAAAGGAACATAAAGGAGAATGAGAAACCAATTCCTTTTGGATTAAGACTTGATTCCATTCAATGCCCAAAATAACATAAAGAAGAATGAGAAACCAACTCCCTTAGGAATAAGACTTGCTTCCAATCTATTGCAAAAGGAACATAAAGGAGACTGAGAAAACAATTCCTTAGGGAATAAGACTTGCTTACAATCAATTACAAAAGGAACATAATGGAGAATGAGAAACCAATTCCTTTGGGATTAAGAATTGATTCCATTCAATGCCCAAAAGAACTTAAAGAAGAATGAGAAACCAATTCCTTAAGAAAGAAGACTTGCTTTCAATAGAATGCAAAAGGAACATAAAGGAGAATGAGAAACCAATTCATTAAGGATTAAGACTTGCTTCCAATCAATTGCAAAAGGAACATAAAGGAGAATGAGAAACCAATTCCTTTTGGATTAAGACTTGATTCCATTCAATGCCCAAAAGAACTTAAAGAAGAATGAGAAACCAATTCCTTATGGAATAAGGCTTGCTTCCAATCAAATGCAAAAGGAACATAATGGAGAATCAGAAACAAATTCCTTAAGGAATAAGACTTGCTTCCAATCAATTGCAAAAGGAACATAAAGGAGAATGAGAAACCAATTCCTTTTGGATTAAGACTTGATTCCATTCAATGCCCAAAAGAACTTAAAGAAGAATGAGAAACCAATTCCTTAAGGAATAAGACTTGCTTCCAATCAAATGCAAAAGGAACATAACGGAGAATGAGAAACCAATTCCTTAGGGAATAAGAAATTGGTTTCAATCAATTACAAAAGGAACGTAATGGAGAATGAGAAACCAATTCCTTTTGGATTAAGACTTGATTCCATTCAATGCCCAAAAGAACTTAAAGAAGAATGAGAAACCAATTCCTTAAGGAAGAAGACTTGCTTTCAATAGAATGCAAAACGAACATAAAGGAGAATGAGAAACCAATTCCTTAAGGATTAAGACTTGCTTCCAATCAATTGCAAAAGGAACATAAAGGAGAATGAGAAACCAATTCCTTATGGATTAAGACTTGATCCCATTCAATGCCCAAAAGAACTTAAAGCAGAATGAGAAACCAATTCCTTTTGGACTAAGAGTTGTTTCCATTCAAGGCCAAAAATAACATAAAGAAGAATGAGAAACCAAGTCCTTTAGGAATAAGACTTGCTTCCAATCTATTGCAAAAGGAACATAAAGGAGACTGAGAAAACAATTCCTTAGGGAATAAGACTTGCTTACAATCAATTACAAAAGGAACATAATGGAGAATGAGAAACCAATTCCTTTGGGATTAAGAATTGATTCCATTCAATGCCCAAAAGAACTTAAAGAAGAATGAGAAACCAATTCCTTAAGGAAGAAGACTTGCTTTCAATAGAATGCAAAACGAACATAAAGGAGAATGAGAAACCAATTCATTAAGGATTAAGACTTGCTTCCAATCAATTGCAAAAGGAACATAAAGGAGAATGAGAAACCAATTCCTTTTGGATTAAGACTTGATTCCATTCAATGCCCAAAAGAACTTAAAGCAGAATGAGAAACCAATTCCTTTGGGATTAAGAATTGATTCCATTCAATGCCCAAAAGAACTTAAAGATGAATGAGAAACCAATTCCTTAAGGAAGAAGACTTGCTTTCAATAGAATGCAAAACGAACATAAAGGAGAATGAGAAACCAATTCCGTAAGGATTAAGACTTGCTTCCAATCAATTGCAAAAGAACATAAACGAGAATGAGAAACCAATTCCTTTTGGATTAAGACTTGATTCCATTCAATGCCCAAAAGAACTTAAAGAAGAATGAGAAACCAATTCCTTATGGAATAAGGCTTGCTTCCAATCAAATGCAAAAGGAACATAATGGAGAATCAGAAACAAATTCCTTAAGGAATAAGACTTGCTTCCAATCAATTGCAAAAGGAACATAAAGGAGAATGAGAAACCAATTCCTTTTGGATTACGACTTGATTGCATTCAATGCCCAAAAGAACTTAAAGCAGAATGAGAAACCAATTCCTTTTGGACTAAGACTTGTTTCCATTGAATGCCCAAAATAAGTTAAAGAAGAATGAGAAACCAACTCCTTAAGGAATAAGACTTGCTTCCAATCTATTGCAAAAGGAACATAAAGGAGAATGAGAAACCAATGCCTTTTGGATTAAGACTTGATTCTATTCAATGCCCAAAAGAACTTAAAGAAGAATGAGAAACCAATTCCTTAAGGAATAAGACTTGCTTCCAATCAAATGCAAAAGGAACATAACGGAGAATGAGAAACCAATTCCTTTGGGAATAAGACTTGCTTACAATCAATTACAAAAGGAACATAATGGAGAATGAGAAACCAATTCCTTTTGGATTAAGACTTGATTCCATTCAATGCCCAAAATAACTTAAAGAAGAATGAGAAACCAATTCCTTAAGGAAGAAGACTTGCTTTCAATAAAATGCAAAAGGAACACAAAGGAGAATGATAAACCAATTCCTTAAGGAATAAGACTTGCTTCCAATCAATTGCAAAAGGAACATAAAGGAGAATGAGAAACCAATTCCTTTTGGATTAAGACTTGATTCCATTCAATGCCCAAAAGAACTTAAAGCAGAATGAGAAACCAATTCCTTTGGGATTAAGAATTGATTCCATTCAATGCCCAAAAGAAATTAAAGATGAAATGAGAAACCAATTCCTTAAGGAAGAAGACTTGCTTTCAATAGAATGCAAAACGAACATAAAGGAGAATGAGAAACCAATTCCTTAAGGATTAAGACTTGCTTCCAATCAATTGCAAAAGGAACATAAAGGAGAATGAGAAACCAATTCCTTTTGGATTAAGACTTGATTCCATTCAATGCCCAAAAGAACTTAAAGAAGAATGAGAAACCAATTCCTTATGGAATAAGGCTTGCTTCCAATCAAATGCAAAAGGAACATAAAGGAGAATGAGAAACAAATTCCTTAAGGATTAAGACTTGCTTCCAATCAATTGCAAAAGGAACATAAAGGAGAATGAGAAACCAATGCCTTTTGGATTAAGACTTGATTCTATTCAATGCCCAAAAGAACTTAAAGAAGAATGAGAAACCAATTCCTTAAGGAATAAGACTTGCTTCCAATCAAATGCAAAAGGAACATAACGGAGAATGAGAAACCAATTCCTTAGGGAATAAGACTTGCCTACAATCAATTACAAAAGGAACGTAATGGAGAATGAGAAACCAATTCCTTTTGGATTAAGACTTGATTCCATTCAATGCCCAAAAGAACTTAAAGAAGAATGAGAAACCAATTCCTTAAGGAAGAAGACTTGCTTTCAATAGAATGCAAAACGAACATAAAGGAGAATGAGAAACCAATTCCTTAAGGATTAAGACTTGCTTCCAATCAATTGCAAAAGGAACATAAAGAAGAATGAGAAACCAATTCCTTTTGGTTTAAGACTTGATCCCATTCAATGCCCAAAGGAACTTAAAGCAGAATGAGAAACCAATTCCTTTTGGACTAAGAGTTGTTTCCATTCAATGCCCAAAATAACATAAAGAAGAATGAGAAACCAACTCCTTTAGGAATAAGACTTGCTTCCAATCTATTGCAAAAGGAACATAAAGGAGACTGAGAAAACAATTCCTTAGGGAATAAGACTTGCTTACAATCAATTACAAAAGGAACATAATGGAGAATGAGAAACCAATTCCTTTGGGATTAAGAATTGATTCCATTCAATGCCCAAAAGAACTTAAAGAAGAATGAGAAACCAATTCCTTAAGGAAGAAGACTTGCTTTCAATAGAATGCAAAACGAACATAAAGGAGAATGAGAAACCAATTCCTTAAGGATTAAGACTTGCTTCCAATCAATTGCAAAAGGAACATAAAGGAGAATGAGAAACCAATTCCTTTTGGATTAAGACTTGATTCCATTCAATGCCCAAAATAACTTAAAGAAGAATGAGAAACCAACTCCTTAAGGAATAAGACTTGCTTCCAATCAATTGCAAAACTAACATAAAGGAGAATGAGAAAACAATTCCTTAGGGAATAAGACTTGCTTACAATCAATTACAAAAGGAACATAATGGAGAATGAGAAACCAATTGCTTTGGGATTAAAAATTGATTCCATTCAATGCCCAAAAGAATTTAAAGAAGAATGAGAAACCAATTCCTTAAGAAAGAAGCCTTGCTTTCAATATAATGGAAAACGAACATAAAGGAGAATGAGAAACCAATTCATTAAGGATTAAGACTTGCTTCCAATCAATTGCAAAAGGAACATAAAGGAGAATGAGAAACCAATTCCTTTTGGATTAAGACTTGATTCCATTCAATGCCCAAAAGAACTTAAAGAAGAATGAGAAACCAATTCCTTAAGGAATAAGACTTGCTTCCAATCAAATGCAAAAGGAACATAATGGAGAATGAGAAACCAATTCCTTAGGGAATAAGACTTGCTTACAATCA
>CM062522.1:36412435-36484435 GCA_031439585.1 Pterocarpus macrocarpus | reverse complement strand
ATTCTCCTTTATGTTCCTTTTGCAATTGATTGGAAGCAAGTCTTATTCCTTAAGGAATTGGTTTCTCATTCTCCTTTATGTTCCTTTTGCAATTGATTGGAAGCAAGTCTTATTCCTTAAGGAATTGGTTTCTCATTCTTCTTTAAGTTCCTTTGGGTATTGAATGGGATCAAGTCTTAATCCAAAAGGAATTGGTTTCTCATTCTCCTTTATGTTCCTTTTGGCAATTGATTGGAAGCAAGTCTTATTCCTTAAGGAATTGGTTTCTCATTCTTCTTTAAGTTCTTTTGGGCATTGAATAGAATCAAGTCTTAATCCAAAAGGAATTGGTTTCTCATTCTCCATTATGTTCTTTGTAATTGATTGGAAGCAAGTCTTAATCCTTAAGGAATTGGTTTCTCATTCTCCTTTATGTTCCTTTTGCAATTGATTGGAAGCAAGTCTTATTCCTTAAGGAATTGGTTTCCCATTCTTCTTTAAGTTCTTTTGGGTATTGAATGGAATCAATTCTTAATCCCAAAGCAATTGGTTTCTCATTCTTCTTTAAGTTCTTTTGGGCATTGAATGGAATCAAGTCTTAATCCTTAAGGAATTGGTTTCTCATTCTCCTTTATGTTCCTTTTGCAATTGATTGGAAGCAAGTCTTATTCCTTAAGGAATTGGTTTCTCATTCTTCTTTAAGTTCTTTTGGGCATTGAATGGAAACAAGTCTTAGTCCAAAAGGAATTGGTTTCTCATTCTGCTTTAAGTTCTTTTGGGCATTGAATGGAATCAAGTCTTAATCCAAAAGGAATTGGTTTCTCATTCTCCTTTATGTTCCTTTTGCAATTGATTGGAAGCAAGTCTTATTCCTTAAGGAATTGGTTTCTCATTCTCCTTTATGTTCCTTTTGCAATTGATTGGAAGCAAATCTTATTCCTTAAGGAATTGGTTTCTCATTCTTCTTTAAGTTCTTTTGGGCATTGAATAGAATCAAGTCTTAATCCAAAAGGTATTGGTTTCTCATTCTCCTTTATGTTCCTTTTGCATTTGATTGAAAGCAAGTATTCTTCCTTAAGGAGTTGATTTCTCATTCTTCTTTAAGTTATTTTGGGCATTGAATGGAAACAAGTCTTAATCGAAAAGGAATTGGTTTCTCATTCTCCTTTATATTTCTTTTGTAGTTGATTGGAAGCAAGTCTTATTCCTTAAGGAATTGGTTTCTCATTCTCCTTCATGTTCCTTTTGCAATTGATTGGAAGTAAGCCCTATTCCTTAAGAATTGGCTTCTCTTTCTTCTTTAAGTTCTTTTGGGCATTGAATGGAATCAAGTCTTAATCCAAAAGGAATTGGTTTCTCATTCTCCATTATGTTCCTTTTGCAATTGATTGGAAGCAAGTCTTATTCCTTAAGGAATTGGTTTATCATTCTCCTTTGTGTTCCTTTTGCATTTTATTGAAAGCAAGTCTTATTCCTTAAGGAATTGGTTTCTCATTCTTCTTTAAGTTCTTTTGGGCATTGAATGGAATCAAGTCTTAATCCAAAAGGAATTGGTTTCTCATTCTCCATTATGTTCCTTTTGTAATTGATTGGAAGCAAGTCTTAATCCTTAAGGAATTGGTTTCTCATTCTCCTTTATGTTCCTTTTGCATTTGATTGGAAGCAAGTCTTATTCCTTAAGGAATTGGTTTCTCATTCTTCTTTAAGTTCTTTTGGGCATTGAATGGAATCAAGTCTTAATCCAAAAGGAATTGGTTTCTCATTCTCCTTTAAGTTCTTTTGGGCATTGATTGAAATCAAGTCTTAATCCAAAAGGCATTGGTTTCTCATTCTCCTTTATGTTCCTTTTGCATTCCTTAAGGAATTGGTTTCTCATTCTTCTTTAAGTTCTTTTGGGCATTGAATGGAAAGCAAGTCTTCTGCCTTAAGGAATTGGTTTCTCATTCTTCTTTAAGTTCTTTTGGGCATTGAATAGAATCAAGTCTTAAAATCCAAAAGGAATTGGTTTCTCATTCTCCTTTATGTTCCTTTTGCAATTGATCGGAAGCAAGTCTTATTCCTTAAGGAATTTGTTTCTCATTCTCCATTATGTTCCTTTTCCATTTGATTGGAAGCAAGCCTTATTCCTTAAGGAATTGGTTTCTCATTCTTCTTTAAGTTCTTTTGGGCAATCAATGGAATCAAGTATTTGCCCAAAAGGAATTGGTTTCGCATTCTCCTTTATGTTCCTTTTGTAATTGATTGTACGCAAGTCTTATTCCCTAAGGATTTGGTTTCTCATTCTCCTTTATGTTCCTTTTGCATTTGATTGGAAGCAAGTCTTCTGCCTTAAGGAATTGGATTCTCATTCTTCTTTAAGTTCTTTTGGGCATTGAATGGAATCAAGTCTTAATCCAAAAGGAATTGCATTCTCATTCTCCTTTATGTTCCTTTTGCAATTGATTGTAAGCAAGTCTTATTCCCTAAGGAATTCTTTTCTCAGTCTCCTTTACGTTCCTTTTGCAATAGATTGGAAGCAAGTCTTATTCCTTAAGGAATTGGTTTCTCATTCTTCTTTAAGTTGTTTTGGGCATTGAATGGAATCAAGTCTTAATCCAAAAGGAATTGGTTTCTCATTCATCTTTAAGTTCTTTTAAACACTGAATAGAATCAAGTCTTAATTCAAAAGGAATTGGTTTTTCATTCTCCGTTACGTTCCTTTTGTAATTGATTGTAAGCAAGTCTTATTCCTTAAGGAGTTGGTTTCTCATTCTTCTTTAAGTTATTTTGGGCATTCAATGGAAACAAGTCTTAGTCCAAAAGGAATTGGTTTCTCATTCTGCTTTAAGTTCTTTTGGGCATTGAATGCAATCAAGTCGTAATCCAAAAGGGATTGGTTTCTCATTCTCCTTTATGTTCCTTTTGCAATTGATTGGAAGCAAGTCTAATCCAAGGCATTGGTTTCTCATTCTCCTTTATGTTCCTTTTGCAATTGATTGAAGAGAATCAAGTCTTAATCCAAAAGGAATTGGTTTCTCATTCTCGTTTATGTTCCTTTTGCATTTGATTGGAAGCAAGCCTTATTCCATAAGGAATTGGTTTCTCATTCTTCTTTAAGTTCTTTTGGGCATTGAATGGAATCAAGTCTTAATCCAAAAGGAATTGGTTTCTCATTCTCCTTTATGTTCCTTTTGCAATTGATTGGAAGCAAGTCTTATTCCTTAAGGAATTGGTTTCTCATTCTCCGTTATGTTCCTTTTGAATTTGTTTGGAAGCAAGTCCTATTCCTTAAGGAATTGGTTTCTCATTCTTCTTTAAGTTCTTTTGGGCATTGAATGGAATCAAGTCTTAATCCAAAAGGAATTGGTTTCTCTTTCTCCATTACGTTCCTTTTGCAATTGATTGTAAGCAAGTCTTATTCCCTAAGGAATTGTTTTCTCATTCTCCTTTATGTTCCTTTTGCAGTAGATTGGAAGCAAGTCTTATTCCTTAAGGAGTTGGTTTCTAATGCTTCTTTAAGTTATTTTGGGTATTGAATGGAATCAAGTGTTAATCCTAAAGGAATTTGTTTCTCATTCTTCTTTAAGTTCTTTTGAACATTGAATGGAATCAAGTCTTAATCCAAAAGGAATTGGTTTCTCATTCTCCATTAGGTTCCTTTTGGCCATTGATTGAAAGCAAGTCTTAGTCCTTAATGAATTGGTTTCTCATTCTTCTTTAAGTTCTTTTGGGCATTGAATGGAATCAAGTCTTAATACAAAAGGAATTGGTTTCTCATTCTCCTTTATGTTCCTTTTGCAATTGATTGGAAGCAAGTCTTATTCCTTAAGGAATTGGTTTCTCATTCTTCTTTAAGTTCTTTTGGGCATTGAATGGAATCAAGTCTTAATCCAAAAGGAATTGGTTTCTCATTCTCCTTTATGTTCCTTTTGCAATTGATTGGAAGCAAGTCTTATTCCTTAAGGAATTGGTTTCTCATTCTCCTTTATGTTCGTTTTGCATTCTATTGAAAGCAAGTCTTATTCCATAAGGAATTGGTTTCTCATTCTTCTTTAAGTTCTTTTGGGCATTGAATGGAATCAAGTCTTAATCCAAAAGGAATTGGTTTCTCTTTCTCCATTACGTTCCTTTTGCAATTGATTGTAAGCAAGTCTTATTCCCTAAGGAATTGTTTTCTCATTCTCCTTTATGTTCCTTTTGCAATTGATTGGAAGCAAGTCTTATTCCTTAAGGAGTTGGTTTCTCATTCTTCTTTAAGTTATTTTGGGCATTGAATGGAAACAACTCTTAGTCCAAAAGGAATTGGTTTCTCATTTTGCTTTAAGTTCTTTTGGGCATTGAATGGAATCAAGTCTTAATACAAAAGGAATTGGTTTCTCATTCTCCTTTATGTTCCTTTTGCAATTGATTGGAAGCAAGTCTTATTCCTTAAGGAATTTGTTTCTCATTCTCCATTATGTTCCTTTTGCATTTGATTGGAAGCAAGTCTTATTCCTTAAGGAATTGGTTTCTCATTCTTCTTTAAGTTCTTTTGGGCATTGAATGGAATCAAGTCTTAATCCAAAAGGAATTGGTTTCTCATTCTCCATTATGTTCCTTTTGTAATTGATTGTAAGCAAGTCTTATTCCCTAAGGAATTGGTTTCTCATTCTCCGTTATGTTCCTTTTGAATTTGTTTGGAAGCAAGTCCTATTCCTTAAGGAATTGGTTTCTCATTCTTCTTTAAGTTCTTTTGGGCATTGAATAGAATCAAGTCTTAATCCAAAAGGAATTGGTTTCTCATTCTGCTTTAAGTTCTTTTGGGCATTGAATGGAATCAAGTCTTAATCCAAAAGGAATTGGTTTCTCATTCTCCTTTATGTTCCTTTGCAATTGATTGGGAGCAAGTCTTATTTCTTAAGGAATTGGTTTCTCATTCTCCCTTATGTTGCTTTTGCATTTGATTGGAAGCAAGTGTTATTCCAAAGGAATTAGTTTCTCATTCTTCTTTAAGTTCTTTTGGGCATTGAATGGAATCAAGTCTTAATCCAAAAGGAATTGGTTTCTCATTCTCCTTTATGTTCCTTTTGCAATTGATTGGAAGCAAGTCTTATTCCTTAAGGAATTGGTTTCTCATTCACCTTTATGTTCCTTTTGCAATTGATTGGAAGCAAGCCTTATTCCTTAAGGAATTGGTTTCTCATTCTTCTTTAAGTTCTTTTGGGCATTGAATGGAATCAAGTCTTAATCCAAAAGGAATTGGTTTCTCATTCTCCTTTATGTTCCTTTTGCAATTGATTGGAAGCAAGTCTTATTCCTTAAGGAATTTGTTTCTGATTCTCCATTATGTCCCTTTTGCATTGATTGGAAGCAAGTCTTATTTCTTAAGGAATTGGTTTCTCATTCTTCTTTAAGTTCTTTTGGGCATTGAATGGAATCAAGTCTTAATCCAAAAGGAATTGGTTTCTCATTCTCCATTATGTTCCTTTTGTAATTGATTGGAATCAAGTCTTATTCCAAAAGGAATTGGTTTCTCATTCTCCTTTATGTTCCTTTTGCAATTGATTGGAAGCAAGTCTTATTCCTTAAGGAATTGGTTTCTCATTCTTCTTTAAGTTATTTTGGGCATTGAATGGAAACAACTCTTAGTCCAAAAGGAATTGGTTTCTCATTCTTCTTTAAGTTCTTTTGGGCATTGAATGGAATCAAGTCTTAATCCAAAAGGAATTGGTTTCTCATTCTCCTTTATGTTCCTTTTGCAATTGATTGGAAGCAAGTCTTATTCCTTAAGGAATTTGTTCATTCTCCTTTATGTTCCTTTTGCATTTGATTGGAAAGAAGTCTTATTCCTTAAGGAATTGGTTTCTCATTCTTCTTTAAGTTCCTTTGGGCATTGAATGGGATCAAGTCTTAAACCAAAAGGAATTGGTTTCTCATTCTTCTTTATGTTCCTTTTGCAATTGATTGTAAGCAAGTCTTAATCCTTAAGGAATTGGTTTCTCATTCTCCTTTATGTTCGTTTTGCATTTGATTGGAAACAAGTCTTATTCCTTAAGGAATTGGTTTCTCATTCTTCTTTAAGTTCTTTTGGGCATTGAATGGAATCAAGTCTTAATCCAAAAGGAATTGGTTTCTCATTCTCCTTTATGTTATTTTGGGCATTGAATGGAATCAAGTCTTAATCCAAAAGGAATTGTTTTCTCATTCTCCTTTATGTTCCTTTTGCAATTGATTGGAAGCAAGTCTTATTCCTTAAGGAGTTGGTTTCTCATTCTTCTTTAAGTTATTTTGGGCATTGAATGGAAACAACTCTTAGTCCAAAAGGAATTGGTTTCTCATTCTCCTTTATGTTCTTTTGGGCATTGAATGGAATCAAGTCTTAATCCAAAAGGAATTGGTTTCTCATTCTCCTTTATGTTCCTTTTGCAATTGATTGGAAGCAAGTCTTATTCCTTAAGGAATTGGTTTCTCATTCTCCTTTATGTTCCTTTTGCATCTGATTGGAAGCAAGTCTTATTCCTTAAGGAATTGGTTTCTCATTCTTCTTTAAGTTCTTTTGGGCATTGAATGGAATCAAGTCTTAATCCAAAAGGAATTGGTTTCTCATTCTCCATTATGTTCCTTTTGCATTTGATTGGAAGCAAGTCTTATTCCTTAAGGAATTGGTTTCTCATTCTTCTTTAAGTTCTTTTGGGCATTGAATGGAATCAATTCTTAATCCAAAAGGAATTGGTTTCTCATTCTCCATTATGTTCCTTTTGTAATTGATTGTAAGCAAGTCTTATTCCCTAAGGAATTGGTTTCTCATTCTCCTTTATGTTCCTTTTGCAATAGATTGGAAGCAAGTCTTATTCCTTAAGGAGTTGGTTTCTCATTCTTCTTTACGTTATTTTGGGCATTGAATGGAAACAACTCTTAGTCCAAAAGGAATTGGTTTCTCATTCTTCTTTAAGTTCTTTTGGGCATTGAATGGAATCAAGTCTTAATCCAAAAGGAATTGGTTTCTCATTCTCCATTATGTTCCTTTTGTAATTGATTGTAAGCAAGTCTTATTCCCTAAGGAATTGGTTTCTCATTTATGTTCCTTTTGCATTTGATTGGAAGCAAGTCGTATTCCTTAAGGAATTGGTTTCTCATTCTTCTTTAAGGTCTTTTGGGCATTGAATAGAATCAAGTCTTAATCCAAAAGGCATTGGTTTCTCATTCTCCATTATGTTCCTTTTGCAATTGATTGGAAGCAAGTCTTATTCCTTAAGGAATTGGTTTCTCATTCTCCTTTATGTTCATTTTGCATTCTATTGAAAGCAAGTCTTCTTCCTTAAGGAATTGGTTTCTCATTCTTCTTTAAGTTCTTTTGGGCATTGAATGGAATCAAGTCTTAATCCAAAAGGAATTGGTTTCTCATTCTCCATTATGTTCCTTTTGCAATTGATTGGAAGCAAGTCTTATTCCCTAAGGAATTGTTTTCTCATTCTCCTTTATGTTCCTTTTGCAATTGATTGGAAGCAAGTCTTATTCCTTAAGGAATTGGTTTCTCATTCTTCTTTAAGTTATTTTGGGCATTGAATGGAAACAAGTCTTAGTCCAAAAGGAATTGGTTTCTCATTCTGCTTTAAGTTCTTTTGGGCATTGAATGGAATCAAGTCTTAATCCAAAAGGAATTGGTTTCTCATTCTCCTTTATGTTCCTTTTGCAATTGATTGGAAGCAAGTCTTATTCCCTAAGGAATTGGTTTCTCATTCTCCATTATGTTCCTTTTGCATTTGATTGGAAGCAAGTCTTATTCCTTAAGGAATTGGTTTCTCATTCTTCTTTAAGTTCTTTTGGGCATTGAATGGAATCAAGTCTTAATCCAAAAGGAATTGGTTTCTCATTCTCCATTATGTTCCTTTTGTAATTGATTGTAAGCAAGTCTTATTCCCTAAGGAATTGGTTTCTCATTCTCCTTTATGTTCCTTTTGCAATTGATTGGAAGCAAGTCTTATTCCTTAAGGAGTTGGTTTCTCATTCTTCTTTAAGTTATTTTGGGCATTGAATGGAAACAACTCTTAGTCCAAAAGGAATTGGTTTCTCATTCTTCTTTAAGTTCTTTTGGGCATTGAATGGAATCAAGTCTTAATCCAAAAGGAATTGGTTTCTCATTCTCCTTTATGTTCCTTTTGCAATTGATTGGAAGCAAGTCTTATTCCTTAAGGAATTTGTTTCTGATTCTCCATTATGTTCCTTTTGCATTTGATTGGAAGCAAGCCTTATTCCATAAGGAATTGGTTTCTCATTCTTCTTTAAGTTCTTTTGGGCATTGAATGGAATCAAGTCTTAATCCAAAAGGAATTGGTTTCTCATTCTCCTTTATGTTCCTTTTGCAATTGATTGTAAGCAAGTCTTATTCCCTAAGGAATTGTTTTCTCATTCTCCTTTATGTTCTTTTGCATTTGATTGGAAGCAAGTCTTATTCCTTAAGGAATTGGTTTCTCATTCTTCTTTAAGTTCTTTTGGGCATTGAATGGAATCAAGTCTTAATCCAAAAGGAATTGGTTTCTCATTCTCCTTTATGTTCCTTTTGCAATTGATTGGAAGCAAGTCTTATTCCTTAAGGAATTTGTTTCTCATTCTCCTTTATGTTCCTTTTGCATTCTATTGAAAGCAAGTCTTCTTCCTTAAGGAATTGGTTTCTCATTCTTCTTTAAGTTCTTTTGGGCATTGAATGGAATCAAGTCTTAATCCAAAAGGAATTGGTTTCTCATTCTCCATTATGTTCCTTTTGTAATTGATTGTAAGCAAGTCTTATTCCCTAAGGAATTGGTTTCTCATTCTCCTTTATGTTCCTTTTGCAATAGATTGGAAGCAAGTCTTATTCCTTAAGGAGTTGGTTTCTCATTCTTCTTTAAGTTATTTTGGGCATTGAATGGAATCAAGTCTTAATCCAAAAGGAATTGGTTTCTCATTCTGCTTTAAGTTCTTTTGGGCATTGAATGGAATCAAGTCTTAATCCAAAAGGAATTGGTTTCTCATTCTCCTTTATGTTCCTTTTGCAATTGATTGGAAGCAAGTCTTATTCCTTAAGGAATTGGTTTCTCATTCTTCTTTAAGTTATTTTGGGCATTGAATGGAATCAAGTCTTAATCCAAAAGGAATTGGTTTCTCATTCTCCATTAAGTTCTTTTGGGCATTGAATGGAATCAAGTCTTAATCCAAAAGGAATTGGTTTCTCATTCTCCTTTATGTTCCTTTTGCAATTGATTGGAAGCAAGTCTTATTCCTTAAGGAATTGGTTTCTCATTCTTCTTTAAGTTATTTTGGGCATTGAATGGAAACAAGTCTTAATCCAAAAGGAATTGGTTTCTCATTCTGCTTTAAGTTCTTTTGGGCATTGAATGGAATCAAGTCTTAATCCAAACGGAATTGGTTTCTCATTCTCCTTTATGTTCCTTTTGCAATTGATTGGAAGCAAGTCTTATTCCTTAAGGAATTGGTTTCTCATTCTTCTTTAAGTTCTTTTGGGCATTGAATGGAAGCAAGCCTTATTCCAAAAGGAATTGGTTTCTCATTCTTCTTTAAGTTCTTTTGGGCATTGAATGGGATCAAGTCTTAATCCAAAAGGAATTGGTTTCTCATTCTCCTTTATGTTCCTTTTGCAATTGATTGGAAGCAAGTCTTAATCCTTAAGGAATTGGTTTCTCATTCTCCATTATGTTCCTTTTGCATTTGATTGGAAGCAAGTCTTATTCCTTAAGGAATTGGTTTCTCATTCTTCTTTAAGTTCTTTTGGGCATTGAATGGAATCAAGTCTTAATCCAAAAGGAATTGGTTTCTCATTCTCCTTTATGTTCCTTTTGCATTTGATTGGAAGCAAGTCTTATTCCTTAAGGAATTGGTTTCTCATTCTTCTTTAAGTTCTTTTGGGCATTGAATGGAATCAAGTCTTAATCCAAAAGGAATTGGTTTCTCATTCTCCATTACGTTCCTTTTGTAATTGATTGTAAGCAAGTCTTATTCCCTAAGGAATTGGTTTCTCATTCTCCTTTATGTTCCTTTTGCAATTGATTGGAAGCAAGTCTTATTCCTTAAGGAGTTGGTTTCTCATTCTTCTTTAAGTTATTTTGGGCATTGAATGGAATCAAGTCTTAATCCAAAAGGAATTGGTTTCTCATTCTCCTTTAAGTTCTTTTGGGCATTGAATGGAATCAAGTCTTAATCCAAAAGGAATTGGTTTCTCATTCTCCTTTATGTTCCTTTTGCAATTGATTGGAAGCAAGTCTTATTCCTTAAGGAGTTGGTTTCTCATTCTTCTTTAAGTTATTTTGGGCATTGAATGGAAACAACTCTTAGTCCAAAAGGAATTGGTTTCTCATTCTGCTTTAAGTTCTTTTGGGCATTGAATGGAATCAAGTCTTAATCCAAAAGGAATTGGTTTCTCATTCTCCTTTATGTTCCTTTTGCAATTGATTGTAAGCAAGTCTTATTCCCTAAGGAATTGGTTTCTCATTCTCCGTTATGTTCCTTTTGCATTTGATTGGAAGCAAGTCTTATTCCTTAAGGAATTGGTTTCTCATTCTTCTTTAAGTTCTTTTGGGCATTGAATGGAATCAAGTCTTAATCCAAAAGGAATTGGTTTCTCATTCTCCTTTATGTTCCTTTTGCAATTGATTGGAAGCAAGTCTTATTCCTTAAGGAATTTGTTTCTCATTCTCCTTTATGTTCCTTTTGCATTCTATTGAAAGCAAGTCTTCTTCCTTAAGGAATTGGTTTCTCATTCTTCTTTAAGTTCTTTTGGGCATTGAATGCAATCAAGTTGTAATCCAAAAGGGATTAGTTTCTCATTCTCCTTTGTGTTCCTTTTGCAATTGATTGTAAGCAAGTCTTATTCCTTAAGGAATTTGTTTCTCATTCTCCATTATGTTCCTTTTGCATTTGATTGGAAGCAAGCCTTATTCCATAAGGAATTGGTTTCTCATTCTTCTTTAAGTTCTTTTGGGCATTGAATGGAATCAAGTCTTAATCCAAAAGGAATTGGTTTCTCATTCTCCTTTATGTTCCTTTTGCAATTGATTGGAAGCAAGTCTTAATCCTTAATGAATTGGTTTCTCATTCTCCTTTATGTTCGTTTTGCATTCTATTGAAAGCAAGTCTTCTTTCTTAAGGAATTGGTTTCTCATTCTTCTTTAAGTTCTTTTGGGCATTGAATGGAATCAAGTCTTAATCCAAAAGGAATTGGTTTCTCATTCTCCATTATGTTCCTTTTGTAATTGATTGTAAGCAAGTCTTATTCCCTAAGGAATTGGTTTCTCATTCTCCTTTATGTTCCTTTTGCAATAGATTGGAAGCAAGTCTTATTCCTTAAGGAGTTGGTTTCTCATTCTTCTTTAAGTTATTTTGGGCATTGAATGGAAACAACTCTTAGTCCAAAAGGAATTGGTTTCTCATTCTGCTTTAAGTTCTTTTGGGCATTGAATGGAATCAAGTCTTAATCCAAAAGGAATTGGTTTCTCATTCTCCTTTATGTTCCTTTTGCATTTGATTGGAAGCAAGCCTTATTCCTTAAGGAATTGGTTTCTCATTCTCCTTTATGTTGCTTTTGCATTTGATTGGAAGCAAGTCTTATTCCTTAAAGAATTGTTTTCTCATTCTTCTTTAAGTTCTTTTGGGCATTAAAAGGAATCAAGTCTTGATCCAAAAGGAATTGGTTTCCCATTCTGCTTTTTGTTCCTTTTACAGTAGATTGGAAGCAAGTCTTATTCCTTAAGGAATTTGTTTCTCATTCTCCTTTATGTTCCTTTTGCATTCTATTGAAAGCAAGTCTTCTTCCTTAAGGAATTGGTTTCTCATTCTTCTTTAAGTTCTTTTGGGCATTGAATGGAATCAAGTCTTAATCCAAAAGGAATTGGTTTCTCATTCTCCATTATGTTCCTTTTGTAATTGATTGTAAGCAAGTCTTATTCCCTAAGGAATTGTTTTCTCATTCTCCTTTATGTTCCTTTTGCATTTGATTGGAAGCAAGTCTTATTCCTTAAGGAGTTGGTTTTGTCATTCTTCTTTAAGTTATTTTGGGCATTGAATGGAATCAAGTCTTAATCCAAAAGGAATTGGTTTCTCATTCTCCTTTACGTTCTTTTGGGCATTGAATAGAATCAAGTCTTAATCCAAAAGGCATTGGTTTCTCATTCTCCTTTATGTTCCTTTTTCAATAGATTGGAAGCAAGTCTTAATCCTTAAGAAATTGGTTTCTCATTCTCCTTTAAGTTATTTTGGGCATTGAATGGAATCAAGTCTTTATCCTCAAGGAATTGGTTTCTCATTTCATCTTTAATATCTTATGGGCATTGAATAGAATCAAGTCTTAATCCAAAAGGCATTGGTTTCTCATTCTCCTTTATGTTCCTTTTTCAATAGATTGGAAGCAAGTCTTATTCCTTAAGGAGTTGGTTTCTCATTCTTCTTTACGTTATTTTGGGCATTGAATGGAAACAACTCTTAATTCAAAAGGAATTGGTTTCTCATTCTTCTTTAAGTTCTTTTGGGCATTGAATGGAATCAAGTCTTAATCCAAAAGGAATTGGTTTCTCATTCTCCTTTATGTTCCTTCTGCAATTGATTGGAAGCAAGTCTTATTCCTTAAGGAATTGGTTTCTCATTCTTCTTTTAGTTCTTTTGGGCATTGAATGGAATCAAGTCTTATTCCAAAAGGAATTGGTTTCTCATTCTCCTTTAAGTTCTTTTGGGCATTGAATGGAATCAAGACTTAATCCAAACGGAATTGGTTTCTCATTCTCCTTTATGTTCCTTTTGCAATTGATTGGAAGCAAGTCTTATTCCTTAAGGAATTTGTTTCTCATTCTCCATTATGTTCCTTTTGCATTTGATTGGAAGCAAGCCTTATTCCATAAGGAATTGGTTTCTCATTCTTCTTTAAGTTCTTTTGGGCGTTGAATGGAATCAAGTCTTAATCCAAAAGGAATTGGTTTCTCATTCTCCGTTATGTTCCTTTTGCATTTGATTGGAAGCAAGTCTTATTTCTTAAGGAATTGGTTTCTCATTCTTCTTTAAGTTCTTTTGGGCATTGAATGGAATCAAGTCTTAATCCAAAAGGAATTGGTTTCTCATTCTCCATTATGTTCCTTTTGTAATTGATTGTAAGCAAGTCTTATTCCCTAAGGAATTGGTTTCTCATTCTCCATTATGTTCCTTTTGCATTTGATTGGAAGCAAGTCTTATTCCTTAAGGAATTGGTTTCTCATTCTTCTTTAAGTTATTTTGGGCATTGAATGGAAACAAGTCTTATTCCAAATGGAATTGGTTTCTCATTCTTCTTTAAGTTCTTTTGGGCATTGAATGGAATCAAGTCTTAATCCAAAAGGAATTGGTTTCTCATTCTCCTTTATGTTCCTTTTGCAATTGATTGAAAGCAAGTCTTATTCCTTAAGGAATTTGCTTCTCATTCTTCTTTATGTTATTTTGGGCATTGAATGGAAACAAGTCTTAGTCCAAAAGGAATTGGTTTCTCATTCTTCTTTAAGTTCTTTTGGGCATTGAATGGAATCAAGTCTTAATCCAAAAGGAATTGGTTTCTCATTCTCCTTTATGTTCCTTTTGCAATAGATTGTAAGTAAGTCTTATTCCTTAAGGAATTGGTTTCTCATTCTCCGTTATGTTCCTTTTGCATTTGATTGGAAGCAAGTCTTATTCCTTAAGGAATTGGTTTCTCATTCTTCTTTAAGTTCTTTTGGGCATTGAATGGAATCAAGTCTTAATCCAAAAGGAATTGGTTTCTCATTCTCCTTTATGTTCCTTTTGCAATTGATTGGAAGCAAGTCTTATTCCTTAAGGAATTTGTTTCTCATTCTCCTTTATGTTCCTTTTGCATTCTATTGAAAGCAAGTCTTCTTCCTTAAGGAATTGGTTTCTCATTCTTCTTTAAGTTCTTTTGGGCATTGAATGGAATCAAGTCTTAATCCAAAAGGAATTGGTTTCTCATTCTCCTTTATGTTCCTTTTGCAATTGATTGGAAGCAAGTCTTATTCCTTAAGGAATTTGTTTCTCATTCTCCATTATGTTCCTTTTGCATTTGATTGGAAGCAAGCCTTATTCCATAAGGAATTGGTTTCTCATTCTTCTTTAAGTTCTTTTGGGCATTGAATGGAATCAAGTCTTAATCCAAAAGGAATTGGTTTCTCATTCTCCTTTATGTTCCTTTTGCAATTGATTGGAAGCAAGTCTTAATCCTTAATGAATTGGTTTCTCATTCTCCTTTATGTTCGTTTTGCATTCTATTGAAAGCAAGTCTTATTCCATAAGGAATTGGTTTCTCATTCTTCTTTAAGTTCTTTTGGGCATTGAATGGAATCAAGTCTTAATCCAAAAGGAATTGGTTTCTCATTCTCCATTATGTTCCTTTTGTAATTGATTGTAAGCAAGTCTTATTCCCTAAGGAATTGGTTTCTCATTCTCCTTTATGTTCCTTTTGCAATAGATTGGAAGCAAGTCTTATTCCTTAAGGAGTTGGTTTCTCATTCTTCTTTACGTTATTTTGGGCATTGAATGGAAACAACTCTTAGTCCAAAAGGAATTGGTTTCTCATTCTGCTTTAAGTTCTTTTGGGCATTGAATGGAATCAAGTCTTAATCCAAAAGGAATTGGTTTCTCATTCTCCTTTATGTTCCTTTTGCAATTGATTGGAAGCAAGTCTTAATCCTTAAGGAATTGGTTTCTCATTCTCCTTTATGTTCCTTTTGCATTTGATTGGAAGCAAGCCTTATTCCATAAGGAATTGGTTTCTCATTCTTCTTTAAGTTCTTTTGGGCATTGAATGGAATCAAGTCTTAATCCAAAAGGAATTGGTTTCTCATTCTCCTTTATGTTCCTTTTGCAATTGATTGGAAGCAAGTCTTATTCCTTAAGGAATTTGTTTCTCATTCTCCATTATGTTCCTTTTGCATTTGATTGGAAGCAAGCCTTATTCCATAAGGAATTGGTTTCTCATTCTTCTTTAAGTTCTTTTGGGCATTGAATGGAATCAAGTCTTAATCCAAAAGGAATTGGTTTCTCATTCTCCTTTATGTTCCTTTTGCAATTGATTGGAAGCAAGTCTTATTCCTTAAGGAATTGGTTTCTCATTCTTCTTTAAGTTATTTTGAGCATTGAATGGAAACAACTCTTTGTCCAAAAGGAATTGGTTTCTCATTCTGCTTTAAGTTCTTTTGGGCATTGAATGGAATCAAGTCTTAATCCAAAAGGAATTGGTTTCTCATTCTCCTTTATGTTCCTTTTGCAATTGATTGGAAGCAAGTCTTATTCCTTAAGGAGTTGGTTTCTCATTCTTCTTTAAGTTATTTTGGGCATTCAATGGAAATAAGTCTTAGTCCAAAAGGAATTGGTTTCTCATTCTGCTTTAAGTTCTTTTGGGCATTGAATGGAATCAAGTCTTAATCCAAAAGGAATTGGTTTCTCATTCTCCTTTATGTTCCTTTTGCAATTGATTGGAAGCAAGTCTTATTCCTTAAGGAATTGGTTTCTCATTCTTCTTTATGTTATTTTGGGCATTGAATGGAAACAAGGCTTATTCCATAAGGAATTGGTTTCTCATTCTTCTTTAAGTTCTTTTGGGCATTGAATGGAATCAAGTCTTAATCCAAAAGGAATTGGTTTCTCATTCTCCTTTATGTTCCTTTTGCAATTGATTGGAAGCAAGTCTTATTCCTTAAGGAATTTGTTTCTGATTCTCCATTATGTTCCTTTTGCATTTGATTGGAAGCAAGTCTTATTCCTTAAGGAATTGGTTTCTCATTCTTCTTTAAGTTCTTTTGGGCATTGAATGGAATCAAGTCTTAATCCAAAAGGAATTGGTTTCTCATTCTCCTTTATGTTCCTTTTGCATTTGATTGGAAGCAAGTCTTATTCCTTAAGGAATTGGTTTCTCATTCTTCTTTAAGTTCTTTTGGGCATTGAATGGAATCAAGTCTTAATCCAAAAGGAATTGGTTTCTCATTCTCCATTACGTTCCTTTTGTAATTGATTGTAAGCAAGTCTTATTCCCTAAGGAATTGGTTTCTCATTCTCCTTTACGTTCCTTTTGCAATAGATTGGAAGCAAGTCTTATTCCTTAAGGAATTGGTTTCTCATTCTTCTTTAGGTTCTTTTGGGCATTGAATAGAATCAAGTCTTAATCCAAAAGGAATTGGTTTCTCATTCTGCTTTAAGTTCTTTTGGGCATTGAATGGAATCAAGTCTTAATCCAAAAGGAATTGGTTTCTCATTCTCCTTTATGTTCGTTTTGCATTCTATTGAAAGCAAGTCTTCTTCCTTAAGGAATTGGTTTCTCATTCTTCTTTAAGTTATTTTGGGCATTGAATGGAAATAAGTCTTAGTCCAAAAGGAATTGGTTTCTCATTCTGCTTTAAGTTCTTTTGGGCATTGAATGGAATCAAGTCTTAATCCAAAAGGAATTGGTTTCTCATTCTCCTTTATGTTCCTTTTGCAATTGATTGGAAGCAAGTCTTATTCCTTAAGGAATTTGTTTCTCATTCTCCATTATGTTCCTTTTGCATTTGATTGGAAGCAAGCCTTATTCCTTAAGGAATTGGTTTCTCATTCTTCTTTAAGTTCTTTTGGGCATTGAATGGAATCAAGTCTTAATCCAAAAGGAATTGGTTTCTCATTCTCCTTTATGTTCCTTTTGCATTTGATTGGAAGCAAGTCTTATTCCTTAAGGAATTGGTTTCTCATTCTTCTTTAAGTTCTTTTGGGCATTGAATGGAATCAAGTCTTAATCCAAAAGGAATTGGTTTCTCATTCTCCATTACGTTCCTTTTGTAATTGATTGTAAGCAAGTCTTATTCCCTAAGGAATTGGTTTCTCATTCTCCTTTATGTTCCTTTTGCAATTGATTGGAAGCAAGTCTTATTCCTTAAGGAATTGGTTTCTCATTCTTCTTTAAGTTATTTTGGGCATTGAATGGAAACAAGTCTTAATCCAAAAGGAATTGGTTTCTCATTCTGCTTTAAGTTCTTTTGGGCATTGAATGGAATCAAGTCTTAATCCAAAAGGAATTGGTTTCTCATTCTCCATTATGTTCCTTTTGCAATTGATTGGAAGCAAGTCTTATTCCTTAAGGAATTGGTTTCTCATTCTCCTTTATGTTCCTTTTGCATTTGATTGGAAGCAAGTCTTATTCCTTAAGGAATTGGTTTCTCATTCTTCTTTAAGTTCTTTTGGGCATTGAATGGAATCAAGTCTTAATCCAAAAGGAATTGGTTTCTCATTCTCCTTTATGTTCCTTTTGCAATTGATTGGAAGCAAGTCTTATTCCTTAAGGAATTTGTTTCTCATTCTCCTTTATGTTCATTTTGCATTCTATTGAAAGCAAGTCTTCTTCCTTAAGGAATTGGTTTCTCATTCTTCTTTAAGTTCTTTTGGGCATTGAATGGAATCAAGTCTTAATCCAAAAGGAATTGGTTTCTCTTTCTCCATTACGTTCCTTTTGCAATTGATTGTAAGTAAGTCTTATTCCCTAAGGAATTGTTTTCTCATTCTCCTTTATGTTCCTTTTGCATTTGATTGGAAGCAAGTCTTATTCCTTAAGGAGTTGGTTTTGTCATTCTTCTTTAAGTTATTTTGGGCATTGAATGGAAACAACTCTTAGTCCAAAAGGAATTGGTTTCTCATTCTTCTTTAAGTTCTTTTGGGCATTGAATGGAATCAAGTCTTAATCCAAAAGGAATTGGTTTCTCATTCTCCTTTATGTTCCTTTTGCAATTGATTGGAAGCAAGTCTTATTCCTTAAGGAATTTGTTTCTCATTCTCCATTATGTTCCTTTTGCATTTGATTGGAAGCAAGCCTTATTCCTTAAGGAATTGGTTTCTCATTCTTCTTTAAGTTCTTTTGGGCATTGAATGGAATCAAGTCTTAATCCAAAAGGAATTGGTTTCTCATTCTCCATTACGTTCCTTTTGTAATTGATTGTAAGCAAGTCTTATTCCCTAAGGAATTGGTTTCTCATTCTCCTTTATGTTCCTTTTGCATTTGATTGGAAGCAAGTCTTATTCCTTAAGGAGTTGGTTTCTCATTCTTCTTTACGTTATTTTGGGCATTGAATGGAAACAACTCTTAATTCAAAAGGAATTGGTTTCTCATTCTGCTTTAAGTTCTTTTGGGCATTGAATGGAATCAAGTCTTAATCCAAAAGGAATTGGTTTCTCATTCTCCTTTATGTTCCTTTTGCAATTGATTGGAAGCAAGTCTTATTCCTTAAGGAATTTGTTTCTCATTCTCCATTATGTTCCTTTTGCATTTGATTGGAAGCAAGCCTTATTCCATAAGGAATTGGTTTCTCATTCTTCTTTAAGTTCTTTTGGGCATTGAATGGGATCAAGTCTTAATCCAAAAGGAATTGGTTTCTCATTCTCCTTTATGTTCCTTTTGTAATTGATTGTAAGCAAGTCTTATTCCCTAAGGAATTGGTTTCTCATTTATGTTCCTTTTGCATTTGATTGGAAGCAAGTCTTATTCCTTAAGGAATTGGTTTCTCATTCTTCTTTAAGTTCTTTTGGGCATTGAATGGAATCAAGTCTTAATCCAAAAGGAATTGGTTTCTCATTCTCCTTTATGTTCCTTTTGCAATTGATTGGAAGCAAGTCTTATTCCTTAAGGAATTGGTTTCTCATTCTCCTTTATGTTATTTTGCATTGAATGGAAGCAAGTCTTAGTCCAAAGGAATTGCTTTCTCATTCTTCTTTAAGTTCTTTTGGGCATTGAATGGAATCAAGTCTTAATCCAAAAGGAATTGGTTTCTCATTCTCCATTATGTTCCTTTTGCAATTGATTGGAAGCAAGTCTTATTCCTTAAGGAATTGGTTTCTCATTCTTCTTTATGTTCTTTTGGGCATTGAATAGAATCAAGTCTTAATCCAAAGGAATTCGTTTCTCATTCTCCTTTATGTTCCTTTTGCAATTGATTGGAATCAAGTCTTAATCCAAAAGGAATTGGTTTCTCATTCTCCTTTATGTTCCTTTTGCAATTGATTGGAAGCAAGTCTTAATCCTTAAGGAATTGGTTTCTCATTCTCCTTTATGTTCCTTTTGCATTCTATTGAAAGCAAGTCTTATTCCTTAAGGAATTGGTTTCTCATTCTTCTTTAAGTTCTTTTGGGCATTGAATGGAATCAAGTCTTAATCCAAAAGGAATTGGTTTCTCATTCTCCATTATGTTCCTTTTGCAATTGATTGGAAGCAAGTCTTATTCCTTAAGGAATTTGTTTCTGATTCTCCATTATGTTCCTTTTGCATTTGATTGGAAGCAAGTCTTATTCCTTAAGGAATTGGTTTCTCATTCTTCTTTAAGTTCTTTTGGGCATTGAATGGAATCAAGTCTTAATCCAAAAGGAATTGGTTTCTCATTCTCGTTTATGTTCCTTTTGCAATTGATTGGAAGCAAGTCTTAATCCTTAATGAATTGGTTTCTCATTCTCCTTTATGTTCGTTTTGCATTCTATTGAAAGCAAGTCTTCTTTCTTAAGGAATTGGTTTCTCATTCTTCTTTAAATTCTTTTGGGCATTGAATGGAATCAAGTCTTAATCCAAAAGCAATTGGTTTCTCATTCTCCATTATGTTCCTTTTGTAATTGATTGTAAGCAAGTCTTATTCCCTAAGGAATTGGTTTCTCATTCTCCATTATGTTCCTTTTGCATTTGATTGGAAGCAAGTCTTATTCCTTAAGGAGTTGGTTTCTCATTCTTCTTTAAGTTCTTTTGGGCATTGAATGGAATCAAGTCTTAATACAAAAAGGAATTGGTTTCTCATTCTCCTTTATGTTCCTTTTGCAATTGATTGGAAGCAAGTCTTAATCCTTAAGGAATTGGTTTCTCATTCTCCTTTATGTTCCTTGCATTCTATTGAAAGCAAGTCTTCTTCCTTAAGGAATTGGTTTCTCATTCTTCTTTAAGTTCTTTTGGGCATTGAATGGAATCAATTCTTAATCCCAAAGGAATTGGTTTCTCATTCTGCTTTAAGTTCTTTTGGGCATTGAATGGAATCAAGTCTTAATCCAAAAGGAATTGGTTTCTCATTCTCCTTTATGTTCCTTTTGCAATTGATTGGAAGCAAGTCTTATTCCTTAAGGAATTTGTTTCTCATTCTCCATTATGTTCCTTTTGCATTTGATTGGAAGCAAGCCTTATTCCATAAGGAATTGGTTTCTCATTCTTCTTTAAGTTCTTTTGGGCATTGAATGGAATCAAGTCTTAATCCAAAAGGAATTGGTTTCTCATTCTCGTTTATGTTCCTTTTGCAATTGATTGGAAGCAAGTCTTAATCCTTAATGAATTGGTTTCTCATTCTCCTTTATGTTCGTTTTGCATTCTATTGAAAGCAAGTCTTCTTTCTTAAGGAATTGGTTTCTCATTCTTCTTTAAATTCTTTTGGGCATTGAATGGAATCAAGTCTTAATCCAAAAGCAATTGGTTTCTCATTCTCCATTATGTTCCTTTTGTAATTGATTGTAAGCAAGTCTTATTCCCTAAGGAATTGTTTTCTCATTCTCCTTTATGTTCCTTTTGCAATTGATTGGAAGCAAGTCTTATTCCTTAAGGAGTTGGTTTCTCATTCTTCTTTAAGTTATTTTGGGCATTGAATGGAATCAAGTCTTAATCCAAAAGGAATTGGTTTCTCATTCTCTTTTATGTTCCTTTTGCAATTGATTGGAAGCAAGTCTTAATCCTTAAGGAATTGGTTTCTCATTCTCCTTTATGTTCGTTTTGCATTCTATTGAAAGCAAGTCTTCTTCCTTAAGGAATTGGTTTCTCATTCATCTTTAAGTTCTTTTGGGCATTGAATGGAATCAATTCTTAATCCCAAAGGAATTGGTTTCTCATTCTGCTTTAAGTTCTTTTAGGCATGGAATGGAATCAAGTCTTAATCCAAAAGGAATTGGTTTCTCATTCTCCATTATGTTCCTTTTGCAATTGATTGGAAGCAAGTCTTATTCCTTAAGGAATTTGTTTCTCATTCTCCATTATGTTCCTTTTGCATTTGATTCGATGCGAGGCTTATTCCATAAGGAATTGGTTTCTCATTCTTCTTTAAGTTCTTTTGGGCATTGAATGGAATCAAGTCTTAATCCAAAAGGAATTGGTTTCTCATTCTCCTTTATGTTCCTTTTGCAATTGATTGGAAGCAAGTCTTAATCCTTAAGGAATTGGTTTCTCATTCTCCTTTATGTTCGTTTTGCATTCTATTGAAAGCACGTCTTCTTTCTTAAGCATTTGGTTTCTCATTCTTCTTTAAGTTCTTTTGGGCATTGAATGGAATCAAGTCTTAATCCAAAAGGAATTGGTTTCTCATTCTCCATTATGTTCCTTTTGCAATTGATTGGAAGCAAGTCTTAATCCTTAAGGAATTGGTTTCTCATTCTCCTTTATGTTCCTTTTGCATTCTATTGAAAGCAAGTCTTCTTCCTTAAGGAATTGGTTTCTCATTCTTCTTTAAGTTCTTTTGGGCATTGAATGGAATCAAGTCTTAATCCAAAAGGAATTGGTTTCTCATTCTCCATTATGTTCCTTTTGCAATTGATTGGAAGCAAGTCTTATTCCTTAAGGAATTTGTTTCTCATTCTCCATTATGTTCCTTTTGCATTTGATTGGAAGCAAGTCTTATTCCTTAAGGAATTGGTTTCTCATTCTTCTTTAAGTTCTTTTGGGCATTGAATGGAATCAAGTCTTAATCCAAAAGGAATTGGTTTCTCATTCTCCATTACGTTCCTTTTGTAATTGATTGGAAGCAAGTCTTATTCCCTAAGGAATTGGTTTCTCATTCTCCTTTATGTTCCTTTTGCAATTGATTGGAAGCAAGTCTTATTCCTTAAGGAATTGGTTTCTCATTCTCCATTATGTTCCTTTTGCATTTGATTGGAAGCAAGCCTTATTCCATAAGGAATTGGTTTCTCATTCTTCTTTAAGTTCTTTTGGGCATTGAATGGAATCAAGTCTTAATCCAAAAGGAATTGGTTTCTCATTCTCCTTTATGTTCCTTTTGCAATTGATTGGAAGCAAGTCTTATTCCTTAAGGAATTTGTTTCTCATTCTCCATTATGTTCCTTTTGCATTTGATTGGAAGCAAGCCTTATTCCATAAGGAATTGGTTTCTCATTCTTCTTTAAGTTCTTTTGGGCATTGAATGGAATCAAGTCTTAATCCAAAAGGAATTGGTTTCTCATTCTCCATTACGTTCCTTTTGTAATTGATTGTAAGCAAGTCTTATTCCCTAAGGAATTGGTTTCTCATTCTCCATTATGTTCCTTTTGCATTTGATTGGAAGCAAGTCTTATTCCTTAAGGAGTTGGTTTCTCATTCTTCTTTAAGTTCTTTTGGGCATTGAATGGAATCAAGTCTTAATCCAAAAGGAATTGGTTTCTCATTCTCCTTTATGTTCCTTTTGCAATTGATTGGAAGCAAGTCTTAATCCTTAATGAATTGGTTTCTCATTCTCCTTTATGTTCATTTTGCATTCTATTGAAAGCAAGTCTTCTTTCTTAAGGAATTGGTTTCTCATTCTTCTTTAAATTCTTTTGGGCATTGAATGGAATCAAGTCTTAATCCAAAAGGAATTGGTTTCTCATTCTCCATTATGTTCCTTTTGCAATTGATTGGAAGCAAGTCTTATTCCTTAAGGAATTTGTTTCTCATTCTCCATTATGTTCCTTTTGCATTTGATTGGAAGCAAGCCTTATTCCATAAGGAATTGGTTTCTCATTCTTCTTTAAGTTCTTTTGGGCATTGAATGGAATCAAGTCTTAATCCAAAAGGAATTGGTTTCTCATTCTCGTTTATGTTCCTTTTGCAATTGATTGGAAGCAAGTCTTAATCCTTAATGAATTGGTTTCTCATTCTCCTTTATGTTCGGCAAGTCTTCTTTCTTAAGGAATTGGTTTCTCATTCTTCTTTAAATTCTTTTGGGCATTGAATGGAATCAAGTCTTAATCCTAAAGCAATTGGTTTCTCATTCTCCATTATGTTCCTTTTGTAATTGATTGTAAGCAAGTCTTATTCCCTAAGGAATTGTTTTCTCATTCTCCTTTATGTTCCTTTTGCAATTGATTGGAAGCAAGTCTTATTCCTTAAGGAGTTGGTTTCTCATTCTTCTTTAAGTTATTTTGGGCATTGAATGGAATCAAGTCTTAATCCAAAAGGAATTGGTTTCTCATTCTCCTTTATGTTCCTTTTGCAATTGATTGGAAGCAAGTCTTAATCCTTAAGGAATTGGTTTCTCATTCTCCTTTATGTTCGTTTTGCATTCTATTGAAAGCAAGTCTTCTTCCTTAAGGAATTGGTTTCTCATTCTTCTTTAAGTTCTTTTGGGCATTGAATGGAATCAATTCTTAATCCCAAAGGAATTGGTTTCTCATTCTGCTTTAAGTTCTTTTAGGCATGGAATGGAATCAAGTCTTAATCCAAAAGGAATTGGTTTCTCATTCTCCTTTATGTTCCTTTTGCAATTGATTGGAAGCAAGTCTTATTCCTTAAGGAATTTGTTTCTCATTCTCCATTATGTTCCTTTTGCATTTGATTGGAAGCAAGCCTTATTCCATAAGGAATTGGTTTCTCATTCTTCTTTAAGTTCTTTTGGGCATTGAATGGAATCAAGTCTTAATCCAAAAGGAATTGGTTTCTCATTCTCCATTACGTTCCTTTTGTAATTGATTGTAAGCAAGTCTTATTCCCTAAGGAATTGGTTTCTCATTCTCCATTATGTTCCTTTTGCATTTGATTGGAAGCAAGTCTTATTCCTTAAGGAGTTGGTTTCTCATTCTTCTTTAAGTTCTTTTGGGCATTGAATGGAATCAAGTCTTAATCCAAAAGGAATTGGTTTCTCATTCTCGTTTATGTTCCTTTTGCAATTGATTGGAAGCAAGTCTTAATCCTTAATGAATTGGTTTCTCATTCTCCTTTATGTTCGTTTTGCATTCTATTGAAAGCAAGTCTTCTTTCTTAAGGAATTGGTTTCTCATTCTTCTTTAAATTCTTTTGGGCATTGAATGGAATCAAGTCTTAATCCAAAAGGAATTGGTTTCTCATTCTCCATTATGTTCCTTTTGCAATTGATTGGAAGCAAGTCTTATTCCTTAAGGAATTTGTTTCTGATTCTCCATTATGTTCCTTTTGCATTTGATTGGAAGCAAGCCTTATTCCATAAGGAATTGGTTTCTCATTCTTCTTTAAGTTCTTTTGGGCATTGAATGGAATCAAGTCTTAATCCAAAAGGAATTGGTTTCTCATTCTCGTTTATGTTCCTTTTGCAATTGATTGGAAGCAAGTCTTAATCCTTAATGAATTGGTTTCTCATTCTCCTTTATGTTCGTTTTGCATTCTATTGAAAGCAAGTCTTCTTTCTTAAGGAATTGGTTTCTCATTCTTCTTTAAATTCTTTTGGGCATTGAATGGAATCAAGTCTTAATCCAAAAGGAATTGGTTTCTCATTCTCCATTATGTTCCTTTTGTAATTGATTGTAAGCAAGTCTTATTCCAAAAGGAATTGGTTTCTCATTCTCCTTTATGTTCCTTTTGCAATTGATTGGAAGCAAGTCTTATTCCTTAAGGAATTTGTTTCTCATTCTCCATTATGTTCCTTTTGCATTTGATTGGAAGCAAGTCTTATTCCATAAGGAATTGGTTTCTCATTCTTCTTTAAGTTCTTTTGGGCATTGAATGGAATCAAGTCTTAATCCAAAAGGAATTGGTTTCTCATTCTCCTTTATGTTCCTTTTGCAATTGATTGGAAGCAAGTCTTAATCCTTAAGGAATTGGTTTCTCATTCTCCATTATGTTCCTTTTGCATTTGATTGGAAGCAAGTCTTATTCCATAAGGAATTGGTTTCTCATTCTTCTTTAAGTTCTTTTGGGCATTGAATGGAATCAAGTCTTAATCCAAAAGGAATTGGTTTCTCATTCTCCATTACGTTCCTTTTGTAATTGATTGTAAGCAAGTCTTATTCCCTAAGGAATTGGTTTCTCATTCTCCATTATGTTCCTTTTGCATTTGATTGGAAGCAAGTCTTATTCCTTAAGGAATTGGTTTCTCATTCTTCTTTAAGTTCTTTTGGGCATTGAATGGAATCAAGTCTTAATCCAAAAGGAATTGGTTTCTCATTCTCGTTTATGTTCCTTTTGCAATTGATTGGAAGCAAGTCTTAATCCTTAATGAATTGGTTTCTCATTCTCCTTTATGTTCGTTTTGCATTCTATTGAAAGCAAGTCTTCTTTCTTAAGGAATTGGTTTCTCATTCTTCTTTAAATTCTTTTGGGCATTGAATGGAATCAAGTCTTAATCCTAAAGCAATTGGTTTCTCATTCTCCATTATGTTCCTTTTGTAATTGATTGTAAGCAAGTCTTATTCCCTAAGGAATTGTATTCTCATTCTCCTTTATGTTCCTTTTGCAATTGATTGGAAGCAAGTCTTATTCCTTAAGGAGTTGGTTTCTCATTCTTCTTTAAGTTATTTTGGGCATTGAATGGAATCAAGTCTTAATCCAAAAGGAATTGGTTTCTCATTCTCCTTTATGTTCCTTTTGCAATTGATTGGAAGCAAGTCTTAATCCTTAAGGAATTGGTTTCTCATTCTCCTTTATGTTCGTTTTGCATTCTATTGAAAGCAAGTCTTCTTCCTTAAGGAATTGGTTTCTCATTCATCTTTAAGTTCTTTTGGGCATTGAATGGAATCAATTCTTAATCCCAAAGGAATTGGTTTCTCATTCTGCTTTAAGTTCTTTTGGGCATTGAATGGAATCAAGTCTTAATCCAAAAGGAATTGGTTTCTCATTCTCCTTTATGTTCCTTTTGCAATTGATTGGA
This sequence comes from Pterocarpus macrocarpus, assembly GCA_031439585.1. Classification (NCBI taxonomy): domain Eukaryota; kingdom Viridiplantae; phylum Streptophyta; class Magnoliopsida; order Fabales; family Fabaceae; genus Pterocarpus; species Pterocarpus macrocarpus. Next base: position 36,458,663 of record CM062522.1, on the reverse strand, counting down.
AGCAAGTCTTATTCCTTAAGGAATTTGTTTCTCATTCTCCATTATGTTCCTTTTGCATTTGATTGGAAGCAAGCCTTATTCCATAAGGAATTGGTTTCTCATTCTTCTTTAAGTTCTTTTGGGCATTGAATGGAATCAAGTCTTAATCCAAAAGGAATTGGTTTCTCATTCTCCATTATGTTCCTTTTGTAATTGATTGTAAGCAAGTCTTATTCCCTAAGGAATTGGTTTCTCATTCTCCATTATGTTCCTTTTGCATTTGATTGGAAGCAAGTCTTATTCCTTAAGGAGTTGGTTTCTCATTCTTCTTTAAGTTCTTTTGGGCATTGAATGGAATCAAGTCTTAATCCAAAAGGAATTGGTTTCTCATTCTCGTTTATGTTCCTTTTGCAATTGATTGGAAGCAAGTCTTAATCCTTAATGAATTGGTTTCTCATTCTCCTTTATGTTCCTTTTGCATTCTATTGAAAGCAAGTCTTCTTTCTTAAGGAATTGGTTTCTCATTCTTCTTTAAATTCTTTTGGGCATTGAATGGAATCAAGTCTTAATCCAAAAGGAATTGGTTTCTCATTCTCCATTATGTTCCTTTTGCAATTGATTGGAAGCAAGTCTTATTCCTTAAGGAATTTGTTTCTGATTCTCCATTATGTTCCTTTTGCATTTGATTGGAAGCAAGCCTTATTCCATAAGGAATTGGTTTCTCATTCTTCTTTAAGTTCTTTTGGGCATTGAATGGAATCAAGTCTTAATCCAAAAGGAATTGGTTTCTCATTCTCGTTTATGTTCCTTTTGCAATTGATTGGAAGCAAGTCTTAATCCTTAATGAATTGGTTTCTCATTCTCCTTTATGTTCGCTTTGCATTCTATTGAAAGCAAGTCTTCTTTCTTAAGGAATTGGTTTCTCATTCTTCTTTAAATTCTTTTGGGCATTGAATGGAATCAAGTCTTAATCCAAAAGCAATTGGTTTCTCATTCTCCATTATGTTCCTTTTGTAATTGATTGTAAGCAAGTCTTATTCCCTAAGGAATTGTTTTCTCATTCTCCTTTATGTTCCTTTTGCAATTGATTGGAAGCAAGTCTTATTCCTTAAGGAGTTGGTTTCTCATTCTTCTTTAAGTTATTTTGGGCATTGAATGGAATCAAGTCTTAATCCAAAAGGAATTGGTTTCTCATTCTCTTTTATGTTCCTTTTGCAATTGATTGGAAGCAAGTCTTAATCCTTAAGGAATTGGTTTCTCATTCTCCTTTATGTTCGTTTTGCATTCTATTGAAAGCAAGTCTTCTTCCTTAAGGAATTGGTTTCTCATTCTTCTTTAAGTTCTTTTGGGCATTGAATGGAATCAATTCTTAATCCCAAAGGAATTGGTTTCTCATTCTGCTTTAAGTTCTTTTGGGCATTGAATGGAATCAAGTCTTAATCCAAAAGGAATTGGTTTCTCATTCTCCTTTATGTTCCTTTTGCAATTGATTGGAAGCAAGTCTTATTCCTTAAGGAATTTGTTTCTCATTCTCCATTATGTTCCTTTTGCATTTGATTGGAAGCAAGCCTTATTCCATAAGGAATTGGTTTCTCATTCTTCTTTAAGTTCTTTTGGGCATTGAATGGAATCAAGTCTTAATCCAAAAGGAATTGGTTTCTCATTCTCCATTACGTTCCTTTTGTAATTGATTGTAAGCAAGTCTTATTCCCTAAGGAATTGGTTTCTCATTCTCCATTATGTTCCTTTTGCATTTGATTGGAAGCAAGTCTTATTCCTTAAGGAGTTGGTTTCTCATTCTTCTTTAAGTTCTTTTGGGCATTGAATGGAATCAAGTCTTAATCCAAAAGGAATTGGTTTCTCATTCTCGTTTATGTTCCTTTTGCAATTGATTGGAAGCAAGTCTTAATCCTTAATGAATTGGTTTCTCATTCTCCTTTATGTTCGTTTTGCATTCTATTGAAAGCAAGTCTTCTTTCTTAAGGAATTGGTTTCTCATTCTTCTTTAAATTCTTTTGGGCATTGAATGGAATCAAGTCTTAATCCAAAAGGAATTGGTTTCTCATTCTCCATTATGTTCCTTTTGCAATTGATTGGAAGCAAGTCTTATTCCTTAAGGAATTTGTTTCTGATTCTCCATTATGTTCCTTTTGCATTTGATTGGAAGCAAGCCTTATTCCATAAGGAATTGGTTTCTCATTCTTCTTTAAGTTCTTTTGGGCATTGAATGGAATCAAGTCTTAATCCAAAAGGAATTGGTTTCTCATTCTCGTTTATGTTCCTTTTGCAATTGATTGGAAGCAAGTCTTAATCCTTAATGAATTGGTTTCTCATTCTCCTTTATGTTCGTTTTGCATTCTATTGAAAGCAAGTCTTCTTTCTTAAGGAATTGGTTTCTCATTCTTCTTTAAATTCTTTTGGGCATTGAATGGAATCAAGTCTTAATCCTAAAGCAATTGGTTTCTCATTCTCCATTATGTTCCTTTTGTAATTGATTGTAAGCAAGTCTTATTCCCTAAGGAATTGTTTTCTCATTCTCCTTTATGTTCCTTTTGCAATTGATTGGAAGCAAGTCTTATTCCTTAAGGAATTTGTTTCTCATTCTCCATTATGTTCCTTTTGCATTTGATTGGAAGCAAGCCTTATTCCATAAGGAATTGGTTTCTCATTCTTCTTTAAGTTCTTTTGGGCATTGAATGGAATCAAGTCTTAATCCAAAAGGAATTGGTTTCTCATTCTCCTTTATGTTCCTTTTGCAATTGATTGGAAGCAAGTCTTATTCCTTAAGGAATTTGTTTCTCATTCTCCATTATGTTCCTTTTGCATTTGATTGGAAGCAAGCCTTATTCCATAAGGAATTGGTTTCTCATTCTTCTTTAAGTTCTTTTGGGCATTGAATGGAATCAAGTCTTAATCCAAAAGGAATTGGTTTCTCATTCTCCATTACGTTCCTTTTGTAATTGATTGTAAGCAAGTCTTATTCCCTAAGGAATTGGTTTCTCATTCTCCATTATGTTCCTTTTGCATTTGATTGGAAGCAAGTCTTATTCCTTAAGGAGTTGGTTTCTCATTCTTCTTTAAGTTCTTTTGGGCATTGAATGGAATCAAGTCTTAATCCAAATGGAATTGGTTTCTCATTCTCCTTTATGTTCCTTTTGCAATTGATTGGAAGCAAGTCTTAATCCTTAAGGAATTGGTTTCTCATTCTCCTTTATGTTCGTTTTGCATTCTGTTGAAAGCAAGTCAAGTCTTATTCTTAAGGAATTGGTTTCTCATTCTTCTTTATGTTCTTTTGGGCATTGAATGGAATCAATTCTTAATCCCAAAGGAATTGGTTTCTCATTCTCCATTATGTTCCTTTTGCAATTGATTGGAAGCAAGTCTTAATCCATAAGGAATTGATTTTTCATTCTCCTTTATGTTCCTTTTGCAATTGATTGGAAGCAAGCCTTATTCCTTAAGGAATTGGTTTCTCGTTCTTCTTTAAGTTCTTTTGGGCATTGAATGGAATTAAGTCTTAATCCAAAAGGAATCGGTTTCTCATTCTTCTTTATGTTCCGTTAGCAATTGATTGGAAGCAAGTCTTAATCTTTAAGGAATTGGGTTCTCATTCTTCTTTATGTTATTGATTGGAAGCAAGTCTCCTTGGTTTCTCATTCTCCTTTATTTTGCATTGAAGAAGCCTTATTCCATAAGGAATTGGTTTCTCATTCTTCTCTAAGTTCTTTTGGGCATTGAATGGAATCAAGTCTTAATCCAAAAGGAATTGGTTTCTCATTCTCCTTTATGTTCCTTTTGCAATTGATTGGAAGCAAGTCTTAATCCTTAAGGAATTGGTTTCTCATTCTCCTTTATGTTCGTTTTGCATTCTATTGAAAGCAAGTCTTCTTTCTTAAGGAATTGGTTTCTCATTCTTCTTTAAATTCTTTTGGGCATTGAATGGAATCAAGTCTTAATCCAAAAGGAATTGGTTTCTCATTCTCCATTATGTTCCTTTTGCAATTGATTGGAAGCAAGTCTTATTCCTTAAGGAATTTGTTTCTCATTCTCCATTATGTTCCTTTTGCATTTGATTGGAAGCAAGCCTTATTCCATAAGGAATTGGTTTCTCATTCTTCTTTAAGTTCTTTTGGGCATTGAATGGAATCAAGTCTTAATCCAAAAGGAATTGGTTTCTCATTCTCGTTTATGTTCCTTTTGCAATTGATTGGAAGCAAGTCTTAATCCTTAATGAATTGGTTTCTCATTCTCCTTTAAGTTCTTTTGCATTCTATTGAAAGCAAGTCTTCTTTCTTAAGGAATTGGTTTCTCATTCTTCTTTAAATTCTTTTGGGCATTGAATGGAATCAAGTCTTAATCCTAAAGCAATTGGTTTCTCATTCTCCATTATGTTCCTTTTGTAATTGATTGTAAGCAAGTCTTATTCCCTAAGGAATTGTTTTCTCATTCTCCTTTATGTTCCTTTTGCAATTGATTGGAAGCAAGTCTTATTCCTTAAGGAATTTGTTTCTCATTCTCCATTATGTTCCTTTTGCATTTGATTGGAAGCAAGCCTTATTCCATAAGGAATTGGTTTCTCATTCTTCTTTAAGTTCTTTTGGGCATTGAATGGAATCAAGTCTTAATCCAAAAGGAATTGGTTTCTCATTCTCCTTTATGTTCCTTTTGCAATTGATTGGAAGCAAGTCTTATTCCTTAAGGAATTTGTTTCTCATTCTCCATTATGTTCCTTTTGCATTTGATTGGAAGCAAGCCTTATTCCATAAGGAATTGGTTTCTCATTCTTCTTTAAGTTCTTTTGGGCATTGAATGGAATCAAGTCTTAATCCAAAAGGAATTGGTTTCTCATTCTCCTTTATGTTCCTTTTGCAATTGATTGGAAGCAAGTCTTAATCCTTAATGAATTGGTTTCTCTTTGTCCTTTAAGTTCTTTTGGCCATTGATTGAAAGCAAGTCTTCTTTCTTAAGGAATTGGTTTCTCATTCTTCTTTAAATTCTTTTGGGCATTGAATGGAATCAAGTCTTAATCCAAAAGGAATTGGTTTCTCATTCTCCATTATGTTCCTTTTGCAATTGATTGGAAGCAAGTCTTATTCCTTAAGGAATTTGTTTCTGATTCTCCATTATGTTCCTTTTGCATTTGATTGGAAGCAAGTCTTATTCCATAAGGAATTGGTTTCTCATTCTTCTTTAAGTTCTTTTGGGCATTGAATGGAATCAAGTCTTAATCCAAAAGGAATTGGTTTCTCATTCTCCATTATGTTCCTTTTGCAATTGATTGGAAGCAAGTCTTAATCCTTAATGAATTGGTTTCTCATTCTCCTTTATGTTCGTTTTGCATTCTATTGAAAGCAAGTCTTCTTTCTTAAGGAATTGGTTTCTCATTCTTCTTTAAGTTCTTTTGGGCATTGAATGGAATCAAGTCTTAATCCAAAAGGAATTGGTTTCTCATTCTCCATTATGTTCCTTTTGCAATTGATTGGAAGCAAGTCTTATTCCTTAAGGAATTTGTTTCTCATTCTCCATTATGTTCCTTTTGCATTTGATTGGAAGCAAGCCTTATTCCATAAGGAATTGGTTTCTCATTCTTCTTTAAGTTCTTTTGGGCATTGAATGGAATCAAGTCTTAATCCAAAAGGAATTGGTTTCTCATTCTCCATTATGTTCCTTTTGCAATTGATTGGAAGCAAGTCTTATTCCTTAAGGAATTTGTTTCTCATTCTCCATTATGTTCCTTTTGCATTTGATTGGAAGCAAGCCTTATTCCATAAGGAATTGGTTTCTCATTCTTCTTTAAGTTCTTTTGGGCATTGAATGGAATCAAGTCTTAATCCAAAAGGAATTGGTTTCTCATTCTCCTTTATGTTCCTTTTGCAATTGATTGGAAGCAAGTCTTAATCCTTAATGAATTGGTTTCTCATTCTCCTTTATGTTCGCTATTGAAAGCAAGTCTTCTTTCTTAAGGAATTGGTTTCTCATTCTTCTTTAAATTCTTTTGGGCATTGAATGGAATCAAGTCTTAATCCTAAAGCAATTGGTTTCTCATTCTCCATTATGTTCCTTTTGTAATTGATTGTAAGCAAGTCTTATTCCCTAAGGAATTGTTTTCTCATTCTCCTTTATGTTCCTTTTGCAATTGATTGGAAGCAAGTCTTATTCCTTAAGGAATTTGTTTCTCATTCTCTATTATGTTCCTTTTGCATTTGATTGGAATCAAGCCTTATTCCATAAGGAATTGGTTTCTCATTCTTCTTTAAGTTCTTTTGGGCATTGAATGGAATCAAGTCTTAATCCAAAAGGAATTGGTTTCTCATTCTCCTTTATGTTCCTTTTGCAATTGATTGGAAGCAAGTCTTATTCCTTAAGGAATTTGTTTCTCATTCTCCATTATGTTCCTTTTGCATTTGATTGGAAGCAAGCCTTATTCCATAAGGAATTGGTTTCTCATTCTTCTTTAAGTTCTTTTGGGCATTGAATGGAATCAAGTCTTAATCCAAAAGGAATTGGTTTCTCATTCTCCTTTATGTTCCTTTTGCAATTGATTGGAAGCAAGTCTTAATCCTTAATGAATTGGTTTCTCATTCTCCTTTATGTTCGTTTTGCATTCTATTGAAAGCAAGTCTTCTTTCTTAAGGAATTGGTTTCTCATTCTTCTTTAAGTTCTTTTGGGCATTGAATGGAATCAAGTCTTAATCCAAAAGGAATTGGTTTCTCATTCTCCATTATGTTCCTTTTGCAATTGATTGGAAGCAAGTCTTATTCCTTAAGGAATTTGTTTCTCATTCTCCATTATGTTCCTTTTGCATTTGATTGGAAGCAAGCCTTATTCCATAAGGAATTGGTTTCTCATTCTTCTTTAAGTTCTTTTGGGCATTGAATGGAATCAAGTCTTAATCCAAAAGGAATTGGTTTCTCATTCTCCTTTATGTTCCTTTTGCAATTGATTGGAAGCAAGTCTTAATCCTTAAGGAATTGGTTTCTCATTCTCCTTTATGTTCGTTTTGCATTCTATTGAAAGCAAGTCTTCTTCCTTAAGGAATTGGTTTCTCATTCTTCTTTAAGTTCTTTTGGGCATTGAATGGAATCAAGTCTTAATCCAAAAGGAATTGGTTTCTCATTCTCCATTATGTTCCTTTTGCAATTGATTGGAAGCAAGTCTTATTCCTTAAGGAATTTGTTTCTCATTCTCCATTATGTTCCTTTTGCATTTGATTGGAAGCAAGTCTTATTCCATAAGGAATTGGTTTCTCATTCTTCTTTAAGTTCTTTTGGGCATTGAATGGAATCAAGTCTTAATCCAAAAGGAATTGGTTTCTCATTCTCCATTATGTTCCTTTTGCAATTGATTGGAAGCAAGTCTTATTCCTTAAGGAATTTGTTTCTGATTCTCCATTATGTTCCTTTTGCATTTGATTGGAAGCAAGCCTTATTCCATAAGGAATTGGTTTCTCATTCTTCTTTAAGTTCTTTTGGGCATTGAATGGAATCAAGTCTTAATCCAAAAGGAATTGGTTTCTCATTCTCCTTTATGTTCCTTTTGCAATTGATTGGAAGCAAGTCTTAATCCTTAATGAATTGGTTTCTCATTCTCCTTTATGTTCGTTTTGCATTCTATTGAAAGCAAGTCTTCTTTCTTAAGGAATTGGTTTCTCATTCTTCTTTAAATTCTTTTGGGCATTGAATGGAATCAAGTCTTAATCCTAAAGCAATTGGTTTCTCATTCTCCATTATGTTCCTTTTGTAATTGATTGTAAGCAAGTCTTATTCCCTAAGGAATTGGTTTCTCATTCTCCTTTATGTTCCTTTTGCAATTGATTGGAAGCAAGTCTTATTCCTTAAGGAATTTGTTTCTCATTCTCTATTATGTTCCTTTTGCATTTGATTGGAATCAAGCCTTATTCCATAAGGAATTGGTTTCTCATTCTTCTTTAAGTTCTTTTGGGCATTGAATGGAATCAAGTCTTAATCCAAAAGGAATTGGTTTCTCATTCTCCTTTATGTTCCTTTTGCAATTGATTGGAAGCAAGTCTTATTCCTTAAGGAATTTGTTTCTCATTCTCCATTATGTTCCTTTTGCATTTGATTGGAAGCAAGCCTTATTCCATAAGGAATTGGTTTCTCATTCTTCTTTAAGTTCTTTTGGGCATTGAATGGAATCAAGTCTTAATCCAAAAGGAATTGGTTTCTCATTCTCCTTTATGTTCCTTTTGCAATTGATTGGAAGCAAGTCTTAATCCTTAATGAATTGGTTTCTCATTCTCCTTTATGTTCGTTTTGCATTCTATTGAAAGCAAGTCTTCTTTCTTAAGGAATTGGTTTCTCATTCTTCTTTAAATTCTTTTGGGCATTGAATGGAATCAAGTCTTAATCCAAAAGGAATTGGTTTCTCATTCTCCATTATGTTCCTTTTGCAATTGATTGGAAGCAAGTCTTATTCCTTAAGGAATTTGTTTCTCATTCTCCATTATGTTCCTTTTGCATTTGATTGGAAGCAAGCCTTATTCCATAAGGAATTGGTTTCTCATTCTTCTTTAAGTTCTTTTGGGCATTGAATGGAATCAAGTCTTAATCCAAAAGGAATTGGTTTCTCATTCTCGTTTATGTTCCTTTTGCAATTGATTGGAAGCAAGTCTTAATCCTTAATGAATTGGTTTCTCATTCTCCTTTATGTTCGTTTTGCATTCTATTGAAAGCAAGTCTTCTTCCTTAAGGAATTGGTTTCTCATTCTTCTTTAAGTTCTTTTGGGCATTGAATGGAATCAAGTCTTAATCCAAAAGGAATTGGTTTCTCATTCTCCATTATGTTCCTTTTGCAATTGATTGGAAGCAAGTCTTATTCCTTAAGGAATTTGTTTCTGATTCTCCATTATGTTCCTTTTGCATTTGATTGGAAGCAAGTCTTATTCCATAAGGAATTGGTTTCTCATTCTTCTTTAAGTTCTTTTGGGCATTGAATGGAATCAAGTCTTAATCCAAAAGGAATTGGTTTCTCATTCTCCATTATGTTCCTTTTGCAATTGATTGGAAGCAAGTCTTATTCCTTAAGGAATTTGTTTCTCATTCTCCATTATGTTCCTTTTGCATTTGATTGGAAGCAAGCCTTATTCCATAAGGAATTGGTTTCTCATTCTTCTTTAAGTTCTTTTGGGCATTGAATGGAATCAAGTCTTAATCCAAAAGGAATTGGTTTCTCATTCTCCTTTATGTTCCTTTTGCAATTGATTGGAAGCAAGTCTTAATCCTTAATGAATTGGTTTCTCATTCTCCTTTATGTTCGTTTTGCATTCTATTGAAAGCAAGTCTTCTTTCTTAAGGAATTGGTTTCTCATTCTTCTTTAAATTCTTTTGGGCATTGAATGGAATCAAGTCTTAATCCAAAAGGAATTGGTTTCTCATTCTCCATTATGTTCCTTTTGCAATTGATTGGAAGCAAGTCTTATTCCTTAAGGAATTTGTTTCTCATTCTCCATTATGTTCCTTTTGCATTTGATTGGAAGCAAGCCTTATTCCATAAGGAATTGGTTTCTCATTCTTCTTTAAGTTCTTTTGGGCATTGAATGGAATCAAGTCTTAATCCAAAAGGAATTGGTTTCTCATTCTCGTTTATGTTCCTTTTGCAATTGATTGGAAGCAAGTCTTAATCCTTAATGAATTGGTTTCTCATTCTCCTTTATGTTCGTTTTGCATTCTATTGAAAGCAAGTCTTCTTTCTTAAGGAATTGGTTTCTCATTCTTCTTTAAATTCTTTTGGGCATTGAATGGAATCAAGTCTTAATCCAAAAGGAATTGGTTTCTCATTCTCCATTATGTTCCTTTTGCAATTGATTGGAAGCAAGTCTTATTCCTTAAGGAATTTGTTTCTGATTCTCCATTATGTTCCTTTTGCATTTGATTGGAAGCAAGTCTTATTCCTTAAGGAATTGGTTTCTCATTCTTCTTTAAGTTCTTTTGGGCATTGAATGGAATCAAGTCTTAATCCAAAAGGAATTGGTTTCTCATTCTCCATTATGTTCCTTTTGCAATTGATTGGAAGCAAGTCTTATTCCTTAAGGAATTTGTTTCTCATTCTCCATTATGTTCCCTTTGCATTTGATTGGAAGCAAGCCTTATTCCATAAGGAATTGGTTTCTCATTCTTCTTTAAGTTCTTTTGGGCATTGAATGGAATCAAGTCTTAATCCAAAAGGAATTGGTTTCTCATTCTCCATTATGTTCCTTTTGCAATTGATTGGAAGCAAGTCTTAATCCTTAATGAATTGGTTTCTCATTCTCCTTTATGTTCGTTTTGCATTCTATTGAAAGCAAGTCTTCTTCCTTAAGGAATTGGTTTCTCATTCTTCTTTAAGTTCTTTTGGGCATTGAATGGAATCAAGTCTTAATCCTAAAGGAATTGGTTTCTCATTCTCCATTATGTTCCTTTTGTAATTGATTGTAAGCAAGTCTTATTGCCTAAGGAATTGGTTTCTCATTCTCCTTTATGTTCCTTTTGCAATTGATTGGAAGCAAGTCTTATTCCTTAAGGAATTTGTTTCTCATTCTCCATTATGTTCCTTTTGCATTTGATTGGAAGCAAGCCTTATTCCATAAGGAATTGGTTTCTCATTCTTCTTTAAGTTCTTTTGGGCATTGAATGGAATCAAGTCTTAATCCAAAAGGAATTGGTTTCTCATTCTCCTTTATGTTCCTTTTGCAATTGATTGGAAGCAAGTCTTATTCCTTAAGGAATTTGTTTCTCATTCTCCATTATGTTCCTTTTGCATTTGATTGGAAGCAAGCCTTATTCCATAAGGAATTGGTTTCTCATTCTTCTTTAAGTTCTTTTGGGCATTGAATGGAATCAAGTCTTAATCCAAAAGGAATTGGTTTCTCATTCTCCTTTATGTTCCTTTTGCAATTGATTGGAAGCAAGTCTTAATCCTTAAGGAATTGGTTTCTCATTCTCCTTTATGTTCGTTTTGCATTCTATTGAAAGCAAGTCTTCTTTCTTAAGGAATTGGTTTCTCATTCTTCTTTAAATTCTTTTGGGCATTGAATGGAATCAAGTCTTAATCCAAAAGGAATTGGTTTCTCATTCTCCATTATGTTCCTTTTGCAATTGATTGGAAGCAAGTCTTATTCCTTAAGGAATTTGTTTCTCATTCTCCATTATGTTCCTTTTGCATTTGATTGGAAGCAAGCCTTATTCCATAAGGAATTGGTTTCTCATTCTTCTTTAAGTTCTTTTGGGCATTGAATGGAATCAAGTCTTAATCCAAAAGGAATTGGTTTCTCATTCTCGTTTATGTTCCTTTTGCAATTGATTGGAAGCAAGTCTTAATCCTTAATGAATTGGTTTCTCATTCTCCTTTATGTTCGTTTTGCATTCTATTGAAAGCAAGTCTTCTTTCTTAAGGAATTGGTTTCTCATTCTTCTTTAAATTCTTTTGGGCATTGAATGGAATCAAGTCTTAATCCTAAAGCAATTGGTTTCTCATTCTCCATTATGTTCCTTTTGCAATTGATTGGAAGCAAGTCTAATTCCTTAAGGAATTTGTTTCTGATTCTCCATTATGTTCCTTTTGCATTTGATTGGAAGCAAGCCTTATTCCATAAGGAATTGGTTTCTCATTCTTCTTTAAGTTCTTTTGGGCATTGAATGGAATCAAGTCTTAATCCAAAAGGAATTGGTTTCTCATTCTCCATTATGTTCCTTTTGCAATTGATTGGAAGCAAGTCTTATTCCTTAAGGAATTTGTTTCTGATTCTCCATTATGTTCCTTTTGCATTTGATTGGAAGCAAGCCTTATTCCATAAGGAATTGGTTTCTCATTCTTCTTTAAGTTCTTTTGGGCATTGAATGGAATCAAGTCTTAATCCAAAAGGAATTGGTTTCTCATTCTCGTTTATGTTCCTTTTGCAATTGATTGGAAGCAAGTCTTAATCCTTAATGAATTGGTTTCTCATTCTCCTTTATGTTCGTTTTGCATTCTATTGAAAGCAAGTCTTCTTTCTTAAGGAATTGGTTTCTCATTCTTCTTTAAATTCTTTTGGGCATTGAATGGAATCAAGTCTTAATCCTAAAGCAATTGGTTTCTCATTCTCCATTATGTTCCTTTTGTAATTGATTGTAAGCAAGTCTTATTCCCTAAGGAATTGTTTTCTCATTCTCCTTTATGTTCCTTTTGCAATTGATTGGAAGCAAGTCTTATTCCTTAAGGAGTTGGTTTCTCATTCTTCTTTAAGTTATTTTGGGCATTGAATGGAATCAAGTCTTAATCCAAAAGGAATTGGTTTCTCATTCTCTTTTATGTTCCTTTTGCAATTGATTGGAAGCAAGTCTTAATCCTTAAGGAATTGGTTTCTCATTCTCCTTTATGTTCGGTTTGCATTCTATTGAAAGCAAGTCTTCTTCCTTAAGGAATTGGTTTCTCATTCATCTTTAAGTTCTTTTGGGCATTGAATGGAATCAATTCTTAATCCCAAAGGAATTGGTTTCTCATTCTGCTTTAAGTTCTTTTAGGCATGGAATGGAATCAAGTCTTAATCCAAAAGGAATTGGTTTCTCATTCTCCTTTATGTTCCTTTTGCAATTGATTGGAAGCAAGTCTTATTCCTTAAGGAATTTGTTTCTCATTCTCCATTATGTTCCTTTTGCATTTGATTGGAAGCAAGCCTTATTCCATAAGGAATTGGTTTCTCATTCTTCTTTAAGTTCTTTTGGGCATTGAATGGAATCAAGTCTTAATCCAAAAGGAATTGGTTTCTCATTCTCCATTATGTTCCTTTTGCAATTGATTGGAAGCAAGTCTTTATTCCTTAAGGAATTTGTTTCTGATTCTCCATTATGTTCCTTTTGCATTTGATTGGAAGCAAGCCTTATTCCATAAGGAATTGGTTTCTCATTCTTCTTTAAGTTCTTTTGGGCATTGAATGGAATCAAGTCTTAATCCAAAAGGAATTGGTTTCTCATTCTCCATTACGTTCCTTTTGTAATTGATTGTAAGCAAGTCTTATTCCCTAAGGAATTGGTTTCTCATTCTCCATTATGTTCCTTTTGCATTTGATTGGAAGCAAGTCTTATTCCTTAAGGAATTGGTTTCTCATTCTTCTTTAAGTTCTTTTGGGCATTGAATGGAATCAAGTCTTAATCCAAAAGGAATTGGTTTCTCATTCTCGTTTATGTTCCTTTTGCAATTGATTGGAAGCAAGTCTTAATCCTTAATGAATTGGTTTCTCATTCTCCTTTATGTTTGTTTTGCATTCTATTGAAAGCAAGTCTTCTTTCTTAAGGAATTGGTTTCTCATTCTTCTTTAAATTCTTTTGGGCATTGAATGGAATCAAGTCTTAATCCAAAAGGAATTGGTTTCTCATTCTCCATTATGTTCCTTTTGCAATTGATTGGAAGCAAGTCTTATTCCTTAAGGAATTTGTTTCTGATTCTCCATTATGTTCCTTTTGCATTTGATTGGAAGCAAGTCTTATTCCATAAGGAATTGGTTTCTCATTCTTCTTTAAGTTCTTTTGGGCATTGAATGGAATCAAGTCTTAATCCAAAAGGAATTGGTTTCTCATTCTCCATTATGTTCCTTTTGCAATTGATTGGAAGCAAGTCTTATTCCTTAAGGAATTTGTTTCTCATTCTCCATTATGTTCCTTTTGCATTTGATTGGAAGCAAGCCTTATTCCATAAGGAATTGGTTTCTCATTCTCCTTTATGTTCCTTTTGCAATTGATTGGAAGCAAGTCTTAATCCTTAAGGAATTGGTTTCTCATTCTCCTTTATGTTCGTTTTGCATTCTATTGAAAGCAAGTCTTCTTTCTTAAGGAATTGGTTTCTCATTCTTCTTTAAATTCTTTTGGGCATTGAATGGAATCAAGTCTTAATCCTTAAGGAATTGGTTTCTCATTCTCCATTATGTTCCTTTTGCAATTGATTGGAAGCAAGTCTTATTCCTTAAGGAATTTGTTTCTCATTCTCCATTATGTTCCTTTTGCATTTGATTGGAAGCAAGCCTTATTCCATAAGGAATTGGTTTCTCATTCTTCTTTAAGTTCTTTTGGGCATTGAATGGAATCAAGTCTTAATCCAAAAGGAATTGGTTTCTCATTCTCCTTTATGTTCCTTTTGCAATTGATTGGAAGCAAGTCTTAATCCTTAATGAATTGGTTTCTCATTCTCCTTTATGTTCGTTTTGCATTCTATTGAAAGCAAGTCTTCTTCCTTAAGGAATTGGTTTCTCATTCTTCTTTAAATTCTTTTGGGCATTGAATGGAATCAAGTCTTAATCCTAAAGCAATTGGTTTCTCATTCTCCATTATGTTCCTTTTGTAATTGATTGTAAGCAAGTCTTATTCCCTAAGGAATTGGTTTCTCATTCTCCTTTATGTTCCTTTTGCAATTGATTGGAAGCAAGTCTTATTCCTTAAGGAGTTGGTTTCTCATTCTTCTTTAAGTTATTTTGGGCATTGAATGGAATCAAGTCTTAATCCAAAAGGAATTGGTTTCTCATTCTCCTTTATGTTCCTTTTGCAATTGATTGGAAGCAAGTCTTAATCCTTAAGGAATTGGTTTCTCATTCTCCTTTATGTTCGTTTTGCATTCTATTGAAAGCAAGTCTTCTTCCTTAAGGAATTGGTTTCTCATTCATCTTTAAGTTCTTTTGGGCATTGAATGGAATCAAGTCTTAATCCCAAAGGAATTGGTTTCTCATTCTGCTTTAAGTTCTTTTAGGCATGGAATGGAATCAAGTCTTAATCCAAAAGGAATTGGTTTCTCATTCTCCTTTATGTTCCTTTTGCAATTGATTGGAAGCAAGTCTTATTCCTTAAGGAATTTGTTTCTCATTCTCCATTATGTTCCTTTTGCATTTGATTGGAAGCAAGCCTTATTCCATAAGGAATTGGTTTCTCATTCTTCTTTAAGTTCTTTTGGGCATTGAATGGAATCAAGTCTTAATCCAAAAGGAATTGGTTTCTCATTCTCCTTTATGTTCCTTTTGCAATTGATTGGAAGCAAGTCTTAATCCTTAAGGAATTTGTTTCTCATTCTCCATTATGTTCCTTTTGCATTTGATTGAAAGCAAGGCTTATTCCATAAGGAATTGGTTTCTCATTCTTCTTTAAGTTCTTTTGGGCATTGAATGGAATCAAGTCTTAATCCAAAAGGAATTGGTTTCTCATTCTCCATTACGTTCCTTTTGTAATTGATTGTAAGCAAGTCTTATTCCCTAAGGAATTGGTTTCTCATTCTCCATTATGTTCCTTTTGCATTTGATTGGAAGCAAGTCTTATTCCTTAAGGAATTGGTTTCTCATTCTTCTTTAAGTTCTTTTGGGCATTGAATAGAATCAAGTCTTAATCCAAAAGGCATTGGTTTCTCATTCTCCATTATGTTCCTTTTGCAATTGATTGGAAGCAAGTCTTAATCCTTAAGGAATTGGTTTCTCATTCTCCTTTATGTTCGTTTTGCATTCTATTGAAAGCAAGTCTTCTTCCTTAAGGAATTGGTTTCTCATTCTTCTTTAAGTTCTTTTGGGCATTGAATGGAATCAAGTCTTAATCCAAAAGGAATTGGTTTCTCATTCTCCATTATGTTCCTTTTGCAATTGATTGGAAGCAAGTCTTATTCCTTAAGGAATTTGTTTCTCATTCTCCATTATGTTCCTTTTGCATTTGATTTGTAGCAAGTCTTATTCCATAAGGAATTGGTTTCTCATTCTTCTTTAAGTTCTTTTGGGCATTGAATGGAATCAAGTCTTAATCCAAAAGGAATTGGTTTCTCATTCTCCTTTATGTTCCTTTTGCAATTGATTGGAAGCAAGTCTTATTCCTTAAGGAATTTGTTTCTCATTCTCCATTATGTTCCTTTTGCATTTGATTGGAAGCAAGCCTTATTCCATAAGGAATTGGTTTCTCATTCTTCTTTAAGTTCTTTTGGGCATTGAATGGAATCAAGTCTTAATCCAAAAGGAATTGGTTTCTCATTCTCGTTTATGTTCCTTTTGCAATTGATTGGAAGCAAGTCTTAATCCTTAATGAATTGGTTTCTCATTCTCCTTTATGTTCGTTTTGCATTCTATTGAAAGCAAGTCTTATTCCTTAAGGAATTGGTTTCTCATTCTTCTTTAAGTTCTTTTGGGCATTGAATGGAATCAAGTCTTAATCCAAAAGGAATTGGTTTCTCATTCTCCATTATGTTCCTTTTGTAATTGATTGGAAGCAAGTCTTATTCCTTAAGGAATTGGTTTCTCATTCTCCATTATGTTCCTTTTGCATTTGATTGGAAGCAAGTCTTATTCCTTAAGGAATTGGTTTCTCATTCTTCTTTAAGTTCTTTTGGGCATTGAATGGAATCAATTCTTAATCCCAAAGGAATTGGTTTCTCATTCTCCAATATGTTCCTTTTGCAATTGATTGGAAGCAAGTCTTAATCCTTAAGGAATTATTTTCTCATTCTCCTTTATGTTCCTTTTGCATTTCTATTGAAAGCAAGTCTTATTCCTTAAGGAATTGGTTTCTCATTCTTCTTTAAGTTCTTTTGGGCATTGAATGGAATCAAGTCTTAATCCAAAAGGAATTGGTTTCTCATTCTCCATTATGTTCCTTTTGCAATTGATTGGAAGCAAGTCTTATTCCTTAAGGAATTTGTTTCTGATTCTCCATTATGTTCCTTTTGCATTTGATTGGAAGCAAGCCTTATTCCATAAGGAATTGGTTTCTCATTCTTCTTTAAGTTCTTTTGGGCATTGAATGGAATCAAGTCTTAATCCAAAAGGAATTGGTTTCTCATTCTCCTTTATGTTCCTTTTGCAATTGATTGGAAGCAAGTCTTAATCCTTAAGGAATTGGTTTCTCATTCTCCTTTATGTTCCTTTTGCAATTGATTGGAAGCAAGTCTTAATCCTTAAGGAATTGGTTTCTCATTCTTCTTTAAGTTCTTTTGGGCATTGAGTGGAATCAATTCTTAATCCCAAAGGAATTGGTTTCTTATTTTGCTTTAAGTTCTTTTGGGCATTGAATGGAATCAAGTCTTAATCCAAAAGGAATTGGTTTCTCATTCTCCTTTATGTTCCTTTTGCAATTGATTGGAAGCAAGTCTTATTCCTTAAGGAATTTGTTTCTCATTCTCCATTATGTTCCTTTTGCATTTGATTGGAAGCAAGCCTTATTCCATAAGGAATTGGTTTCTCATTCTTCTTTAAGTTCTTTTGGGCATTGAATGGGATCAAGTCTTAATCCAAAAGGAATTGGTTTCTCATTCTCCTTTATGTTCCTTTTGCAATTGATTGGAAGCAAGTCTTAATCCTTAAGGAATTGGTTTCTCATTCTCCTTTATGTTGCTTTTGCATGTGATTGGAAGCAAGTCTTATTCCTTAAGGAATTGGTTTCTCATTCTTCTTTAAGTTCTTTTGGGCATTGAATGGAATCAAGTCTTAATCCAAAAGGAATTGGTTTCTCATTCTCCATTATGTTCCTTTTGCAATTGATTGGAAGCAAGTCTTATTCCTTAAGGAATTTGTTTCTGATTCTCCATTATGCCCCTTTTGCATTTGATTGGAAGCAAGCCTTATTCCATATGGAATTGGTTTCTCATTCTTCTTTAAGTTCTTTTGGGCATTGAATGGAATCAAGTCTTATTCCAAAAGGAATTGGTTTCTCATTCTCCATTATGTTCCTTTTGCAATTGATTGGAAGCAAGTCTTAATCCTTAAGGAATTGGTTTCTCATTCTCCTTTATGTTCCTTTTGCATTTGATTGGAAGCAAGTCTTATTCCTTAAGGAGTTGGTTTCTCATTCTTCTTTAAGTTCTTTTGGGCATTGAATGGAATCAAGTCTTAATCCAAAAGGAATTGGTTTCTCATTCTCCTTTATGTTCCTTTTGCAATTGATTGGAAGCAAGTCTTAATCCTTAAGGAATTGGTTTCTCATTCTCCATTATGTTCCTTTTGCAATTGATTGGAAGCAAGTCTTATTCCATAAGGAATTGGTTTCTCATTCTTCTTTAAGTTCTTTTGGGCATTGAATGGAATCAAGTCTTAATCCAAAAGGAATTGGTTTCTCATTCTCCTTTATGTTCCTTTTGCAATTGATTGGAAGCAAGTCTTATTCCTTAAGGAATTTGTTTCTCATTCTCCATTATGTTCCTTTTGCATTTGATTGGAAGCAAGCCTTATTCCATAAGGAATTGGTTTCTCATTCTTCTTTAAGTTCTTTTGGGCATTGAATGGAATCAAGTCTTAATCCAAAAGGAATTGGTTTCTCATTCTCGTTTATGTTCCTTTTGCAATTGATTGGAAGCAAGTCTTAATCCTTAATGAATTGGTTTCTCATTCTCCTTTATGTTCGTTTTGCATTCTATTGAAAGCAAGTCTTATTTCTTAAGGAATTGGTTTCTCATTCTTCTTTAAATTCTTTTGGGCATTGAATGGAATCAAGTCTTAATCCAAAAGGAATTGGTTTCTCATTCTCCATTATGTTCCTTTTGTAATTGATTGTAAGCAAGTCTTATTCCTTAAGGAATTGGTTTCTCATTCTCCATTATGTTCCTTTTGCATTTGATTGGAAGCAAGCCTTATTCCATAAGGAATTGGTTTCTCATTCTTCTTTAAGTTCTTTTGGGCATTGAATGGAATCAAGTCTTAATCCAAAAGGAATTGGTTTCTCATTCTCCTTTATGTTCCTTTTGCAATTGATTGGAAGCAAGTCTTAATCCTTAAGGAATTTGTTTCTGATTCTCCATTATGTTCCTTTTGCATTTGATTGGAAGCAAGCCTTTTTCCATAAGGAATTGGTTTCTCATTCTTCTTTAAGTTCTTTTGGGCATTGAATGGAATCAAGTCTTAATCCAAAAGGAATTGGTTTCTCATTCTCCATTATGTTCCTTTTGTAATTGATTGTAAGCAAGTCTTATTCCCTAAGGAATTGGTTTCTCATTCTCCATTATGTTCCTTTTGCATTTGATTGGAAGCAAGTCTTATTCCTTAAGGAATTGGTTTCTCATTCTTCTTTAAGTTCTTTTGGGCATTGAATGGAATCAAGTCTTAATCCAAAAGGAATTGATTTCTCATTCTCCAATATGTTCCTTTTGCAATTGATTGGAAGCAAGTCTTATTCCTTAAGGAATTGGTTTATCATTCTCCTTTGTGTTCCTTTTGCATTTTATTGAAAGCAAGTCTTCTTCCTTAAGGAATTGGTTTCTCATTCTTCTTTAAGTTCTTTTGGGCATTGAATGGAATCAAGTCTTAATCCAAAAGGAATTGGTTTCTCATTCTCCTTTATGTTCCTTTTGCAATTGATTGGAAGCAAGTCTTAATCCTTAATGAATTGGTTTCTCATTCTCCTTTATGTTCGTTTTGCATTCTATTGAAAGCAAGTCTTCTTTCTTAAGGAATTGGTTTCTCATTCTTCTTTAAATTCTTTTGGGCATTGAATGGAATCAAGTCTTAATCCAAAAGGAATTGGTTTCTCATTCTCCATTATGTTCCTTTTGCAATTGATTGGAAGCAAGTCTTATTCCTTAAGGAATTTGTTTCTCATTCTCCATTATGTTCCTTTTGCATTTGATTGGAAGCAAGCCTTATTCCATAAGGAATTGGTTTCTCATTCTTCTTTAAGTTCTTTTGGGCATTGAATGGAATCAAGTCTTAATCCAAAAGGAATTGGTTTCTCATTCTCGTTTATGTTCCTTTTGCAATTGATTGGAAGCAAGTCTTAATCCTTAATGAATTGGTTTCTCATTCTCCTTTATGTTCCTTTTGCATTCTATTGAAAGCAAGTCTTCTTTCTTAAGGAATTGGTTTCTCATTCTTCTTTAAATTCTTTTGGGCATTGAATGGAATCAAGTCTTAATCCTAAAGCAATTGGTTTCTCATTCTCCATTATGTTCCTTTTGTAATTGATTGTAAGCAAGTCTTATTCCCTAAGGAATTGTTTTCTCATTCTCCTTTATGTTCCTTTTGCAATTGATTGGAAGCAAGTCTTATTCCTTAAGGAGTTGGTTTCTCATTCTTCTTTAAGTTCTTTTGGGCATTGAATGGAATCAAGTCTTAATCCAAAAGGAATTGGTTTCTCATTCTCTTTTATGTTCCTTTTGCAATTGATTGGAAGCAAGTCTTAATCCTTAAGGAATTGGTTTCTCATTCTCCTTTATGTTCGTTTTGCATTCTATTGAAAGCAAGTCTTCTTCCTTAAGGAATTGGTTTCTCATTCTTCTTTAAGTTCTTTTGGGCATTGAATGGAATCAAGTCTTAATCCAAAAGGAATTGGTTTCTCATTCTCCTTTATGTTCCTTTTGCAATTGATTGGAAGCAAGTCTTATTCCTTAAGGAATTTGTTTCTGATTCTCCATTATGTTCCTTTTGCATTTGATTGGAAGCAAGCCTTATTCCATAAGGAATTGGTTTCTCATTCTTCTTTAAGTTCTTTTGGGCATTGAATGGAATCAAGTCTTAATCCAAAAGGAATTGGTTTCTCATTCTCGTTTATGTTCCTTTTGCAATTGATTGGAAGCAAGTCTTAATCCTTAATGAATTGGTTTCTCATTCTCCTTTATGTTCGTTTTGCATTCTATTGAAAGCAAGTCTTCTTTCTTAAGGAATTGGTTTCTCATTCTTCTTTAAATTCTTTTGGGCATTGAATGGAATCAAGTCTTAATCCTAAAGCAATTGGTTTCTCATTCTCCATTATGTTCCTTTTGTAATTGATTGTAAGCAAGTCTTATTCCCTAAGGAATTGTTTTCTCATTCTCCTTTATGTTCCTTTTGCAATTGATTGGAAGCAAGTCTTATTCCTTAAGGAGTTGGTTTCTCATTCTTCTTTAAGTTATTTTGGGCATTGAATGGAATCAAGTCTTAATCCAAAAGGAATTGGTTTCTCATTCTCTTTTATGTTCCTTTTGCAATTGATTGGAAGCAAGTCTTAATCCTTAAGGAATTGGTTTCTCATTCTCCTTTATGTTCCTTTTGCATTCTATTGAAAGCAAGTCTTCTTCCTTAAGGAATTGGTTTCTCATTCTTCTTTAAGTTCTTTTGGGCATTGAATGGAATCAATTCTTAATCCCAAAGGAATTGGTTTCTCATTCTCCTTTATGTTCCTTTTGCAATTGATTGGAAGCAAGTCTTATTCCTTAAGGAATTTGTTTCTCATTCTCCATTATGTTCCTTTTGCATTTGATTGGAAGCAAGCCTTATTCCATAAGGAATTGGTTTCTCATTCTTCTTTAAGTTCTTTTGGGCATTGAATGGAATCAAGTCTTAATCCAAAAGGAATTGGTTTCTCATTCTCCTTTATGTTCCTTTTGCAATTGATTGGAAGCAAGTCTTATTCCTTAAGGAATTTGTTTCTCATTCTCCATTATGTTCCTTTTGCATTTGATTGGAAGCAAGCCTTATTCCATAAGGAATTGGTTTCTCATTCTTCTTTAAGTTCTTTTGGGCATTGAATGGAATCAAGTCTTAATCCAAAAGGAATTGGTTTCTCATTCTCCTTTATGTTCCTTTTGCAATTGATTGGAAGCAAGTCTTAATCCTTAAGGAATTGGTTTCTCATTCTCCTTTATGTTCGTTTTGCATTCTATTGAAAGCAAGTCTTATTCCTTAAGGAGTTGGTTTCTCATTCTTCTTTAAGTTCTTTTGGGCATTGAATGGTATCAAGTCTTATTCCAAAAGGAATTGGTTTCTCATTCTCCATTATGTTCCTTTTGTAATTGATTGTAAGCAAGTCTTATTCCCTAAGGAATTGGTTTCTCATTCTCCGTTATGTTCCTTTTGCATTTGATTGGAAGCAAGTCTTATTCCTTAAGGAATTGGTTTCTCATTCTTCTTTAAGTTCTTTTGGGCATTGAATGGAATCAAGTCTTAATCCAAAAGGAATTGGTTTCTCATTCTCCATTATGTTCCTTTTGCAATTGATTGGAAGCAAGTCTTATTCCTTAAGGAATTTGTTTCTCATTCTCCATTATGTTCCTTTTGCATTTGATTGGAAGCAAGCCTTATTCCATAAGGAATTGGTTTCTCATTCTTCTTTAAGTTCTTTTGGGCATTGAATGGAATCAAGTCTTAATCCAAAAGGAATTGGTTTCTCATTCTCCTTTATGTTCCTTTTGCAATTGATTGGAAGCAAGTCTTATTCCTTAAGGAATTTGTTTCTCATTCTCCATTATGTTCCTTTTGCATTTGATTGGAAGCAAGCCTTATTCCATAAGGAATTGGTTTCTCATTCTTCTTTAAGTTCTTTTGGGCATTGAATGGAATCAAGTCTTAATCCAAAAGGAATTGGTTTCTCATTCTCCATTACGTTCCTTTTGTAATTGATTGTAAGCAAGTCTTATTCCTTAAGGAATTGGTTTCTCATTCTCCATTATGTTCCTTTTGCATTTGATTGGAAGCAAGTCTTATTCCTTAAGGAGTTGGTTTCTCATTCTTCTTTAAGTTCTTTTGGGCATTGAATGGAATCAAGTCTTAATCCAAAAGGAATTGGTTTCTCATTCTCATTTATGTTCCTTTTGCAATTGATTGGAAGCAAGTCTTAATCCTTAATGAATTGGTTTCTCATTCTCCTTTATGTTCGTTTTGCATTCTATTGGAAGCAAGTCTTCTTTCTTAAGGAATTGGTTTCTCATTCTTCTTTAAATTCTTTTGGGCATTGAATGGAATCAAGTCTTAATCCAAAAGGAATTGGTTTCTCATTCTCCATTATGTTCCTTTTGCAATTGATTGGAAGCAAGTCTTAATCCTTAATGAATTGGTTTCTCATTCTCCTTTATGTTCGTTTTGCATTCTATTGAAAGCAAGTCTTCTTTCTTAAGGAATTGGTTTCTCATTCTTCTTTAAATTCTTTTGGGCATTGAATGGAATCAAGTCTTAATCCTAAAGCAATTGGTTTCTCATTCTCCATTATGTTCCTTTTGTAATTGATTGTAAGCAAGTCTTATTCCCTAAGGAATTGTTTTCTCATTCTCCTTTATGTTCCTTTTGCAATTGATTGGAAGCAAGTCTTATTCCTTAAGGAGTTGGTTTCTCATTCTTCTTTAAATTCTTTTGGGCATTGACTGGAATCAAGTCTTAATCCAAAAGGAATTGGTTTCTCATTCTCCATTATGTTCCTTTTGCAATTGATTGGAAGCAAGCCTTATTCCATAAGGAATTGGTTTCTCATTCTTCTTTAAGTTCTTTTGGGCATTGAATGGAATCAAGTCTTAATCCAAAAGGAATTGGTTTCTCATTCTCGTTTATGTTCCTTTTGCAATTGATTGGAAGCAAGTCTTAATCCTTAAGGAATTGGTTTCTCATTCTCCTTTATGTTCGTTTTGCATTCTATTGAAAGCAAGTCTTCTTCCTTAAGGAATTGGTTTCTCATTCTTCTTTAAGTTCTTTTGGGCATTGAATGGAATCAATTCTTAATCCCAAAGGAATTGGTTTCTCATTCTGCTTTAAGTTCTTTTAGGCGTGGAATGGTGATACGAGCTCAGGAGGGCAAATTGGACATTCCAGCACTAACGGGCAAGATGGGAATTTTAACATGCCCGTGGGACCTATTACAAGAGCAAGAGCAAAGATGCTGAAAGAAAGCTTTGGGAACTTAGCCAAGTCATTTGTGGAAGAGATGCATCAAGAATGGGCTAAGGAAGAGAAGACAAAGCTAAATGGGCCACCTAGTGAAAGCGGGCAACCCATATCTCTAAGTGTGGCACAATAAGATTAAAATGTATTATGTCCGTAATTGGGCCAAGTTTTATTTAATTATCCTTTTTAGTTTTCTTTAGAAGACATTTAGTTATTTTGAGGTGTTTTATTAAGCCCAATTGTTTGTTTTGCAAGTTGGGCCTTTTCTAGTGGGCTAGGTTTAATTTAACCTAATGTAAGAGGTATAAATACCTCATAAACATGTGTAGCAGCAGCTTTCTCATTATTGAATTACATTTTCTGGTTTCTTCTAAGAAACTCTCAATTGTGTGCAAGTGAGGAGTGATCATCTTTACTTGTTGCATCAAGAAACTGAATAGACTATTACAAAGGTAAATTTTCTTGTGATATTTGTTCAGTTTCATCTTTCTTATCCCAATTATCTACGTTTCTAAGAACGGATTTCTTAGGGGTTTAGTAGGGAGGGTGTTTATCCTATTGCTTGTCTCCTATCAAAGTGTGTGTTCGGGGTTTCGGGATCGTTATATCCTTGGGGTTCCGCATCATTTGGTATCAGAGCCGGCTGTAGATAAATTCCTATTTATCTGCGTTTTTTATTGGCTGCATTTTGTCCTTTTTTTTTCCTGTTCTGGGTTTTCCTTTGCTGTTCCAATTTTTTTTTTTTTTTCTGTTCTGCTGTTCTGTTGTCTCTGTTTTTACTATTTTGTGTTTCAGATCAAAAAAAAAAACGTGAAAAAAAAAAAGAAAAACGTGAAAAAAAAATAGTGTCTGCAGAATTCATTAGAAAACAAAAAACGCAAAAAAAAAAAAAAAAGAAAAAAAAAACGAGAAAAAAAAACTGCAGAATTTCAGAATTGTTTTAATCCACAATTGAAACCAGTTTTGGTGTGATTCTTGTCTTGTTTTCTTCTGTCACCACTTTCTTTGGTTCCAATCTTGTGTTTTCTTGGCACATTCTTGATCTTAATTTGCATCAGTTTCCTTCATTTGTTAGTGTCTATTTCTTTCTTGCTGGTTTTGCATTTCCTTTGGTCCTCAACTAGAGTTTTCTTTTGCTGGTTTATCATTCATTTTCTGTCCCAAATATTGCTTGTGAATTTGAGTTTGTTTTGGTTTGTTTAATTTCTGAAGTGCAACAACCAAAAGTGGTCAAAAGAGGTAAAAGGCAAGAGTGTTGAGTTCAAAAGAGGGTAAAAGCCTGAATTGAGTGCAAACACGAGTGCCCCCAAATTTCTGAGTGAAAACACGTGAGAGAGTGAACTGTGAGGTTACTTTATTAACACTTTGCAGGTTATTTCCAATGGCTGAAGAGGAAGCTCCCATGACACCAGATATGAAGGTGATATACCAAGCCTTTGTTTCTCAATTTCAGAAATTGAATAGTAGACTTGATGATATGGATGAATGGAGAAGGAAGTGACACAAGATATCTCCGAGAGTAGTAGACGGGCTGATCAGAGGCATAGACGAAATCACAATGATTTCAATCGTGAGCCATATGAGGAGGAATCTGATGGAGCTGAATCAGTTAGAAATAGGAGAGCTAGGAATCGAGGAAGACAAGATAGCAACATTAATGCCATAAAAATGCAAATTCCTCCATTCAAGGGAAGAAACGATGCTGAAGCCTACTTAGAATGGGAAAGGAAAGTTGAGATGATCTTTGCATGCCATTATTATACTGAAGAGAAGAAAGTGAGATTGGCTGCAGTGGAGTTTTCAGATTATGCACTAGTTTGGTGGGATGAGCTAATGAAGTCTAGAAGGAGGAATGGTGAGCGGCCTATTGAGACTTGGGAAGAGATGAAGCAAGTGATGAAGAAAAGATTTGTACCTTCTTATTATTACAGGGAGGTGCACCAGAAATTACATAGGCTCACACAAGGTTCTAAATCAGTGGAGGATTACCACAAAGAGATGGAGATGCTCATGATCAAGGCCAACATAGAGGAGGACATGGAAGTGACTATGGCACGATTTATGGGTGGTCTAAACAAAGAAATTGCAGATTTGGTGGAATTACAGCATTATGTGGAGATGGATGATTTGGTTAGCATGGCAATGAAGGTGGAGAAGCAACAAAATCAAAGGAGGGCAGCCAAAGCATTTTCCAATTCCAACTCAAAGTGGAGTTCTAAATGGCGAAAATATGAGGACACCAAGAAGAATAAAGGTTCAGATTCCAAGGAAAAGGGGCTAGA
Source organism: Pterocarpus macrocarpus (assembly GCA_031439585.1). Taxonomy (NCBI): domain Eukaryota; kingdom Viridiplantae; phylum Streptophyta; class Magnoliopsida; order Fabales; family Fabaceae; genus Pterocarpus; species Pterocarpus macrocarpus. The sequence goes on along the minus strand of CM062522.1, from coordinate 36,432,862 downwards.
TACAACAAAGAAGAAAGGTAGTTCTAACTCATCTTCTTCTATTGCTAATTCTAGACATAGAGATATCAAATGCTTCAAATGTCAAGGTTTGGGTCATTATGCATCTGATTGCCCAAACAAAAGGATGATGGTGATTAGGGGTGGAGAAGTTGTTTCTGAATCTGATGATGGTAATGTGTCTGATGCGAGTGATAGTATGCTACCTTTGGAGGATTGTTCTGATGTCGATGAGCATGTGGAGTATCTTTGTGCATGGTGAGTCTCTTGTTGCTAGGCGTGCATTGAATTTGCAAGTTAAGGAAGACAGTTTGGAGCAAAGAGAAAATATATTCCACACCAGGTGCTTAGTTGGTGGAAAGGTATGTAGCTTGATCATTGATGGTGGAAGTTGTACTAGTGTTGCGAGTACTACTTTAGTTGAGAAGCTAGGGTTGAAGTGTGATAAGCATCCTAATCCATATAGGTTGCAGTGGTTGAATGATAGTGGAGAGGTGAAAGTTACTAGACAGGTTGTGGTTGCATTTTCTATTGGACAATATTGTGATGAAGTGGTGTGTGATGTAGTACCCATGCAAGCTAGTCACTTATTATTGGGGAGACCATGGCAATTTGATAGGCGCGTGCAACATGATGGGTACAAGAATAGGTATTCCTTTGAGCATAATGGTCACAAGTTCACGCTTGCTCCATTATCGCCCAAAGAGGTGTATCTTGATCAAGTAAAACTTCAACAATCTTCTCTTGGGAATTCAGAAAGTAAGGCAAAAGAAAAAGAAGAAAGAAAAGAGGGCATGAGAGAAAAGAAGAAAGATAAGGGCCCAATGGTGAGTGAAAAGAAAGGAAAGAATCTGAATAGTGAAAAAAAAGAGATGAGTGAAAGAAAAGAAAAGAGTGAGAAAAATGAAGAAAGTGAAAAAATTGAGAGAAAATCATGTTTCTATGCAAAATTTGGGTTCATTTGCGAAAAGAGAGGTTTCCTACTCAAAGGAAATCCAAGCTTGATGCTAGGGGAGATGGTCCATTTCAAGTGCTAGAGAGGATCAATGACAATGCATATAAGATTGACCTCCCAGGTGAGTACAATGTTTCAGCTACTTTTAATGTTTCTGACCTTTCTCCATTTGATATGGATGTAGATTCGAGGACGAATCTTTTTGAGGAGGGAGGGAATGATACGAGCTCAGGAGGGCAAATTGGACATTCCAGCACTAACGGGCAAGATGGGAATTTTAACATGCCCGTGGGACCTATTACAAGAGCAAGAGCAAAGATGCTGAAAGAAAGCTTTGGGAACTTAGCCAAGTCATTTGTGGAAGAGATGCATCAAGAATGGGCTAAGGAAGAGAAGACAAAGCTAAATGGGCCACCTAGTGAAAGCGGGCAACCCATATCTCTAAGTGTGGCACAATAAGATTAAAATGTATTATGTCCGTAATTGGGCCAAGTTTTATTTAATTATCCTTTTTAGTTTTCTTTAGAAGACATTTAGTTATTTTGAGGTGTTTTATTCAGCCCAATTGTTTGTTTTGCAAGTTGGGCCTTTTCTAGTGGGCTAGGTTTAATTTAACCTAATGTAAGAGGTATAAATACCTCATAAACATGTGTAGCAGCAGCTTTCTCATTATTGAATTACATTTTCTGGTTTCTTCTAAGAAACTCTCAATTGTGTGCAAGTGAGGAGTGATCATCTTTACTTGTTGCATCAAGAAACTGAATAGACTATTACAAAGGTAAATTTTCTTGTGATATTTGTTCAGTTTCATCTTTCTTATCCCAATTATCTACGTTTCTAAGAACGGATTTCTTAGGGGTTTAGTAGGGAGGGTGTTTATCCTATTGCTTGTCTCCTATCAAAGTGTGTGTTCGGGGTTTCGGGATCGTTATATCCTTGGGGTTCCGCATCAAATGGAATCAAGTCTTAATCCAAAAGGAATTGGTTTCTCATTCTCCTTTATGTTCCTTTTGCAATTGATTGGAAGCAAGTCTTATTCCTTAAGGAATTTGTTTCTGATTCTCCATTATGTTCCTTTTGCATTTGATTGGAAGCAAGCCTTATTCCATAAGGAATTGGTTTCTCATTCTTCTTTAAGTTCTTTTGGGCATTGAATGGAATCAAGTCTTAATCCAAAAGGAATTGGTTTCTCGTCCTCCTTTATGTTCCTTTTGCGATTGATTGGAAGCAAGTCTAATTCCTTAAGGAATTTGTTTCTGATTCTCCATTATGTTCCTTTTGCATTTGGTTGGAAGCAAGCCTTATTCCATAAGGAATTGGTTTCTCATTCTTCTTTAAGTTCTTTTGGGCATTGAATGGAATCAAGTCTTAATCCAAAAGGAATTGGTTTCTCATTCTCCATTACGTTCCTTTTGTAATTGATTGTAAGCAAGTCTTCTTCGCTAAGGAATTGGTTTCTCATTCTCCATTATGTTCCTTTTGCATTTGATTGGAAGCAAGTCTTATTCCTTAAGGAGTTGGTTTCTCATTCTTCTTTAAGTTCTTTTGGGCATTGAAGAGAATCAAGTCTTAATCCAAAAGGAATTGGTTTCTCATTCTCGTTTATGTTCCTTTTGCAATTGATTGGAAGCAAGTCTTAATCCTTAATGAATTGGTTTCTCATTCTCCTTTATGTTCGTTTTGCATTCTATTGAAAGCAAGTCTTCTTTCTTAAGGAATTGGTTTCTCATTCTTCTTTAAATTCTTTTGGGCATTGAATGGAATCAAGTCTTAATCCAAAAGGAATTGGTTTCTCATTCTCCATTATGTTCCTTTTGCAATTGATTGGAAGCAAGTCTTATTCCTTAAGGAATTTGTTTCTGATTCTCCATTATGTTCCTTTTGCATTTGATTGGAAGCAAGCCTTATTCCATAAGGAATTGGTTTCTCATTCTTCTTTAAGTTCTTTTGGGCATTGAATGGAATCAAGTCTTAATCCAAAAGGAATTGGTTTCTCATTCTCCATTACGTTCCTTTTGTAATTGATTGTAAGCAAGTCTTCTTCCCTAAGGAATTGGTTTCTCATTCTCCATTATGTTCCTTTTGCATTTGATTGGAAGCAAGTCTTATTCCTTAAGGAGTTGGTTTCTCATTCTTCTTTAAGTTCTTTTGGGCATTGAAGAGAATCAAGTCTTAATCCAAAAGGAATTGGTTTCTCATTCTCATTTATGTTCCTTTTGCAATTGATTGGAGGCAAGTCTTAATCCTTAATGAATTGGTTTCTCATTCTCCTTTATGTTCGTTTTGCATTCTATTGAAAGCAAGTCTTCTTTCTTAAGGAATTGGTTTCTCATTCTTCTTTAAATTCTTTTGGGCATTGAATGGAATCAAGTCTTAATCCAAAAGGAATTGGTTTCTCATTCTCCATTATGTTCCTTTTGCAATTGATTGGAAGCAACTCTTATTCCTTAAGGAATTTGTTTCTGATTCTCCATTATGTTCCTTTTGCATTTGATTGGAAGCAAGCCTTATTCCATAGGAATTGGTTTCTCATTCTTCTTTAAGTTCTTTTGGGCATTGAATGGAATCAAATCTTAATCCAAAAGGAATTGGTTTCTCATTCTCGTTTATGTTCCTTTTGCAATTGATTGGAAGCAAGTCTTAATCCTTAATGAATTGGTTTCTCATTCTCCTTTATGTTCGTTTTGCATTCTATTGAAAGCAAGTCTTCTTTCTTAAGGAATTGGTCTCTCATTCTTCTTTAAATTCTTTTGGGCATTGAATGGAATCAAGTCTTAATCCTAAAGCAATTGGTTTCTCATTCTCCATTATGTTCCTTTTGTAATTGATTGTAAGCAAGTCTTATTCCCTAAGGAATTGTTTTCTAATTCTCCTTTATGTTCCTTTTGCAATTGATTGGAAGCAAGTCTTATTCCCTAAGGAATTTGTTTCTCATTCTCGATTATGTTCCTTTTGCATTTGATTGGAAGCAAGCCTTATTCCATAAGGAATTGGTTTCTCATTCTTCTTTAAGTTCTTTTGGGCATTGAATGTGATCAAGTCTTAATCCAAAAGGAATTGGTTTCTCATTCTCTTTTATATTCCTTTTGCAGTTGATTGGAAGCAAGTCTTAATCCTTAAGGAATTGGTTTCTCATTCTCCTTTATGTTCGTTTTGCATTTGATTGGAAGCAAGCCTTATTCCTTAAGGAATTGGTTTCTCATTCATCTTTAAGTTCTTTTGGGCATTGAATGGAATCAATTCTTAATCCCAAAGGAATTGGTTTCTCATTCTGCTTTAAGTTCTTTTAGGCATGGAATGGAATCAAGTCTTAATCCAAAAGGAATTGGTTTCTCATTCTCCTTTATGTTCCTTTTGCAATTGATTGGAAGCAAGTCTTATTCCTTAAGGAATTTGTTTCTGATTCTCCATTATGTTCCTTTTGCATTTGATTGGAAGCAAGCCTTATTCCATAAGGAATTGGTTTCTCATTCTTCTTTAAGTTCTTTTGGGCATTGAATGGGATCAAGTCTTAATCCAAAAGGAATTGGTTTCTCGTTCTCCTTTATGTTCCTTTTGCAATTGATTGGAAGCAAGTCTAATTCCTTAAGGAATTTGTTTCTGATTCTCCATTATGTTCCTTTTGCATTTGGTTGGAAGCAAGCCTTATTCCATAAGGAATTGGTTTCTCATTCTTCTTTAAGTTCTTTTGGGCATTGAATGGAATCAAATCTTAATCCAAAAGGAATTGGTTTCTCATTCTCGTTTATGTTCCTTTTGCAATTGATTGGAAGCAAGTCTAATTCCTTAAGGAATTTGTTTCTGATTCTCCATTATGTTCCTTTTGCATTTGATTGGAAGCAAGCCTTATTCCATAAGGAATTGGTTTCTCATTCTTCTTTAAGTTCTTTTGGGCATTGAATGGAATCAAGTCTTAATCCAAAAGGAATTGGTTTCTCATTCTCCATTACGTTCCTTTTGTAATTGATTGTAAGCAAGTCTTCTTCCCTAAAGAATTGGTTTCTCATTCTCCATTATGTTCCTTTTGCATTTGATTGGAAGCAAGTCTTATTCTTTAAGGAGTTGGTTTCTCATTCTTCTTTAAGTTCTTTTGGGCATTGAAGAGAATCAAGTCTTAATCCAAAAGGAATTGGTTTCTCATTCTCATTTATGTTCCTTTTGCAATTGATTGGAGGCAAGTCTTAATCCTTAATGAATTGGTTTCTCATTCTCCTTTATGTTCGTTTTGCATTCTATTGAAAGCAAGTCTTCTTTCTTAAGGAATTGGTTTCTCATTCTTCTTTAAATTCTTTTGGGCATTGAATGGAATCAAGTCTTAATCCAAAAGGAATTGGTTTCTCATTCTCCATTATGTTCCTTTTGCAATTGATTGAAAGCAACTCTTATTCCTTAAGGAATTTGTTTCTGATTCTCCATTATGTTCCTTTTGCATTTGATTGGAAGCAAGCCTTATTCCATAGGAATTGGTTTCTCATTCTTCTTTAAGTTCTTTTGGGCATTGAATGGAATCAAATCTTAATCCAAAAGGAATTGGTTTCTCATTCTCGTTTATGTTCCTTTTGCAATTGATTGGAAGCAAGTCTTAATCCTTAATGAATTGGTTTCTCATTCTCCTTTATGTTCGCTTTTGCATTCTATTGAAAGCAAGTCTTCTTTCTTAAGGAATTGGTCTCTCATTCTTCTTTAAATTCTTTTGGGCATTGAATGGAATCAAGTCTTAATCCTAAAGCAATTGGTTTCTCATTCTCCATTATGTTCCTTTTGTAATTGATTGTAAGCAAGTCTTATTCCCTAAGGAATTATTTTCTCATTCTCCTTTATGTTCCTTTTGCAATTGATTGGAAGCAAGTCTTATTCCTTAAGGAGTTGGTTTCTCATTCTTCTTTAAATTCTTTTGGGCATTGACTGGAATCAAGTCTTAATCCAAAAGGAATTGGTTTCTCATTCTCTTTTATGTTCCTTTTGCAGTTGATTGGAAGCAAGTCTTAATCCTTAAGGAATTGGTTTCTCATTCTCCTTTATGTTCGTTTTGCATTTGATTGGAAGCAAGCCTTATTCCATAAGGAATTGGTTTCTCATTCTTCTTTAAGTTCTTTTGGGCATTGAATGGAATCAAGTCTTAATCCAAAAGGAATTGGTTTCTCATTCTCGTTTATGTTCCTTTTGCAATTGATTGGAAGCAAGTCTTAATCCTTAATGAATTGGTTTCTCATTCTCCTTTATGTTCGTTTTGCATTCTATTGAAAGCAAGTCTTCTTTCTTAAGGAATTGGTCTCTCATTCTTCTTTAAATTCTTTTGGGCATTGAATGGAATCAAGTCTTAATCCTAAAGCAATTGGTTTCTCATTCTCCATTATGTTCCTTTTGTAATTGATTGTAAGCAAGCCTTATTCCCTAAGGAATTGTTTTCTATTTCTCCTTTATGTTCCTTTTGCAATTGATTGGAAGCAAGTCTTATTCCCTAAGGAATTTGTTTCTCATTCTCGATTATGTTCCTTTTGCATTTGATTGGAAGCAAGCCTTATTCCATAAGGAATTGGTTTCTCATTCTTCTTTAAGTTCTTTTGGGCATTGAATGTGATCAAGTCTTAATCCAAAAGGAATTGGTTTCTCATTCTCTTTTATGTTCCTTTTGCAGTTGATTGGAAGCAAGTCTTAATCCTTAAGGAATTGGTTTCTCATTCTCCTTTATGTTCGTTTTGCATTTGATTGGAAGCAAGCCTTATTCCATAAGGAATTGTTTTCTCATTCATCTTTAAGTTCTTTTGGGCATTGAATGGAATCAATTCTTAATCCCAAAGGAATTGGTTTCTCATTCTGCTTTAAGTTCTTTTAGGCGTGGAATGGAATCAAGTCTTAATCCAAAAGGAATTGGTTTCTCATTCTCCTTTATGTTCCTTTTGCAATTGATTGGAAGCAAGTCTTATTCCTTAAGGAATTTGTTTCTGATTCTCCATTATGTTCCTTTTGCATTTGATTGGAAGCAAGCCTTATTCCATAAGGAATTGGTTTCTCATTCTTCTTTAAGTTCTTTTGGGCATTGAATGGAATCAAGTCTTAATCCAAAAGGAATTGGTTTCTCGTTCTCCTTTATGTTCCTTTTGCAATTGATTGGAAGCAAGTCTAATTCCTTAAGGAATTTGTTTCTAATTCTCCATTATGTTCCTTTTGCATTTGATTGGAAGCAAGCCTTATTCCATAAGGAATTGGTTTCTCATTCTTCTTTAAGTTCTTTTGGGCATTGAATGGAATCAAATCTTAATCCAAAAGGAATTGGTTTCTCATTCTCGTTTATGTTCCTTTTGCAATTGATTGGAAGCAAGTCTAATTCCTTAAGGAATTTGTTTCTGATTCTCCATTATGTTCCTTTTGCATTTGATTGGAAGCAAGCCTTATTCCATAAGGAATTGGTTTCTCATTCTTCTTTAAGTTCTTTTGGGCATTGAATGGAATCAAGTCTTAATCCAAAAGGAATTGGTTTCTCATTCTCCATTACGTTCCTTTTGTAATTGATTGTAAGCAAGTCTTCTTCCCTAAAGAATTGGTTTCTCATTCTCCATTATGTTCCTTTTGCATTTGATTGGAAGCAAGTCTTATTCTTTAAGGAGTTGGTTTCTCATTCTTCTTTAAGTTCTTTTGGGCATTGAAGAGAATCAAGTCTTAATCCAAAAGGAATTGGTTTCTCATTCTCATTTATGTTCCTTTTGCAATTGATTGGAGGCAAGTCTTAATCCTTAATGAATTGGTTTCTCATTCTCCTTTATGTTCGTTTTGCATTCTATTGAAAGCAAGTCTTCTTTCTTAAGGAATTGGTTTCTCATTCTTCTTTAAATTCTTTTGGGCATTGAATGGAATCAAGTCTTAATCCAAAAGGAATTGGTTTCTCATTCTCCATTATGTTCCTTTTGCAATTGATTGGAAGCAACTCTTATTCCTTAAGGAATTTGTTTCTGATTCTCCATTATGTTCCTTTTGCATTTGATTGGAAGCAAGCCTTATTCCATAGGAATTGGTTTCTCAGTCTTCTTTAAGTTCTTTTGGGCATTGAATGGAATCAAATCTTAATCCAAAAGGAATTGGTTTCTCATTCTCGTTTATGTTCCTTTTGCAATTGATTGGAAGCAAGTCTTAATCCTTAATGAATTGGTTTCTCATTCTCCTTTATGTTCGTTTTGCATTCTATTGAAAGCAAGTCTTCTTTCTTAAGGAATTGGTCTCTCATTCTTCTTTAAATTCTTTTGGGCATTGAATGGAATCAAGTCTTAATCCTAAAGCAATTGGTTTCTCATTCTCCATTATGTTCCTTTTGTAATTGATTGTAAGCAAGTCTTATTCCCTAAGGAATTATTTTCTCATTCTCCTTTATGTTCCTTTTGCAATTGATTGGAAGCAAGTCTTATTCCTTAAGGAGTTGGTTTCTCATTCTTCTTTAAGTTCTTTTGGGCATTGAATGGAATCAAGTCTTAATCCAAAAGGAATTGGTTTCTCATTCTCTTTTATGTTCCTTTTGCAGTTGATTGGAAGCAAGTCTTAATCCTTAAGGAATTGGTTTCTCATTCTCCTTTATGTTCGTTTTGCATTTGATTGGAAGCAAGCCTTATTCCATAAGGAATTGGTTTCTCATTCTTCTTTAAGTTCTTTTGGGCATTGAATGGAATCAAGTCTTAATCCCAAAGGAATTGGTTTCTCATTCTCTTTTATGTTCCTTTTGCAGTTGATTGGAAGCAAGTCTTAATCCTTAAGGAATTGGTTTCTCATTCTCCTTTATGTTCGTTTTGCATTTGATTGGAAGCAAGCCTAATTCCATAAGGAATTGTTTTCTCATTCATCTTTAAGTTCTTTTGGGCATTGAATGGAATCAAGTCTTAATCCCAAAGGAATTGGTTTCTCATTCTGCTTTAAGTTCTTTTGCAATGGAATGGAATCAAGTCTTAATCCAAAAGGAATTGGTTTCTCATTCTCCTTTATGTTCCTTTTGCAATTGATTGGACGCAAGTCTTATTCCTTAAGGAGTTGGTTTCTCATTCTTCTTTAAGTTCTTTTGGGCATTGAATGGAATCAAGTCTTAATCCAAAAGGAATTGGTTTCTCATTCTCTTTTATGTTCCTTTTGCAGTTGATTGGAAGCAAGTCTTAATCCTTAAGGAATTGGTTTCTCATTCTCCTTTATGTTCGTTTTGCATTTGATTGGAAGCAAGCCTTATTCCATAAGGAATTGGTTTCTCATTCTTCTTTAAGTTCTTTTGGGCATTGAATGGAATCAAGTCTTAATCCCAAAGGAATTGGTTTCTCATTCTGCTTTAAGTTCTTTTAGGCGTGGAATGGAATCAAGTCTTAATCCAAAAGGAATTGGTTTCTCATTCTCCTTTATGTTCCTTTTGCAATTGATTGGAAGCAAGTCTTATTCCTTAAGGAGTTGGTTTCTCATTCTTCTTTAAGTTCTTTTGGGCATTGAATGGAATCAAGTCTTAATCCAAAAGGAATTGGTTTCTCATTCTCGTTTATGTTCCTTTTGCAATTGATTGGAAGCAAGTCTTAATCCTTAAGGAATTGGTTTCTCATTCTCCTTTATGTTCGTTTTGCATTTGATTGGAAGCAAGCCTTATTCCATAAGGAATTGGTTTCTCATTCATCTTTAAGTTCTTTTGGGCATTGAATGGAATCAATTCTTAATCCCAAAGGAATTGGTTTCTCATTCTGCTTTAAGTTCTTTTAGGCATGGAATGGAATCAAGTCTTAATCCAAAAGGAATTGGTTTCTCATTCTCCTTTATGTTCCTTTTGCAATTGATTGGAAGCAAGTCTTATTCCTTAAGGAATTTGTTTCTCATTCTCCATTATGTTCCTTTTGCATTTGATTGGAAGCAAGCCTTATTCCATAAGGAATTGGTTTCTCATTCTTCTTTAAGTTCTTTTGGGCATTGAATGGAATCAAGTCTTAATCCAAAAGGAATTGGTTTCTCATTCTCCTTTATGTTCCTTTTGCAATTGATTGGAAGCAAGTCTAATTCCTTAAGGAATTTGTTTCTGATTCTCCATTATGTTCCTTTTGCATTTGGTTGGAAGCAAGCCTTATTCCATAAGGAATTGGTTTCTCATTCTTCTTTAAGTTCTTTTGGGCATTGAATGGAATCAAGTCTTAATCCAAAAGGAATTGGTTTCTCATTCTCCATTACGTTCCTTTTGTAATTGATTGTAAGCAAGTCTTCTTCCCTAAGGAATTGGTTTCTCATTCTCCATTATGTTCCTTTTGCATTTGATTGGAAGCAAGTCTTATTCCTTAAGGAGTTGGTTTCTCATTCTTCTTTAAGTTCTTTTGGGCATTGAAGAGAATCAAGTCTTAATCCAAAAGGAATTGGTTTCTCATTCTCGTTTATGTTCCTTTTGCAATTGGTTGGAAGCAAGTCTTAATCCTTAATGAATTAGTTTCTCATTCTCCTTTATGTTCGTTTTGCATTCTATTGAAAGCAAGTCTTCTTTCTTAGGGAATTGGTTTCTCATTCTTCTTTAAATTATTTTGGGCATTGAATGGAATCAAGTCTTAATCCTAAAGCAATTGGTTTCTCATTCTCCATTATGTTCCTTTTGTAATTGATTGTAAGCAAGTCTTATTCCCTAAGGAATTGTTTTCTCATTCTCCTTTATGTTCCTTTTGCAATTGATTGGAAGCAAGTCTTATTCCCTAAGGAATTTGTTTCTCATTCTCGATTATGTTCCTTTTGCATTTGATTGGAAGCAAGCCTTATTCCATAAGGAATTGGTTTCTCATTCTTCTTTAAGTTCTTTTGGGCATTGAATGGGATCAAGTCTTAATCCAAAAGGAATTGGTTTCTCATTCTCTTTTATGTTCCTTTTGCAGTTGATTGGAAGCAAGTCTTAATCCTTAAGGAATTGGTTTCTCATTCTCCTTTATGTTCGTTTTGCATTTGATTGGAAGCAAGCCTTATTCCATAAGGAATTGTTTTCTCATTCATCTTTAAGTTCTTTTGGGCATTGAATGGAATCAATTCTTAATCCCAAAGGAATTGGTTTCTCATTCTGCTTTAAGTTCTTTTGGGCATTGAATGGAATCAAGTCTTAATCCAAAAGGAATTGGTTTCTCATTCTCCTTTATGTTCCTTTTGCAATTGATTGGAAGCAAGTCTTATTCCTTAAGGAATTTGTTTCTCATTCTCCATTATGTTCCTTTTGCATTTGATTGGAAGCAAGCCTTATTCCATAAGGAATTGGTTTCTCATTCTTCTTTAAGTTCTTTTGGGCATTGAATGGAATCAAGTCTTAATCCAAAAGGAATTGGTTTCTCGTTCTCCTTTATGTTCCTTTTGCAATTGATTGGAAGCAAGTCTAATTCCTTAAGGAATTTGTTTCTGATTCTCCATTATGTTCCTTTTGCATTTGGTTGGAAGCAAGCCTTATTCCATAAGGAATTGGTTTCTCATTCTTCTTTAAGTTCTTTTGGGCATTGAATGGAATCAAATCTTAATCCAAAAGGAATTGGTTTCTCATTCTCCTTTATGTTCCTTTTGCAATTGATTGGAAGCAAGTCTAATTCCTTAAGGAATTTGTTTCTGATTCTCCATTATGTTCCTTTTGCATTTGATTGGAAGCAAGCCTTATTCCATAAGGAATTGGTTTCTCATTCTTCTTTAAGTTCTTTTGGGCATTGAATGGAATCAAGTCTTAATCCAAAAGGAATTGGTTTCTCATTCTCCATTATGTTCCTTTTGTAATTGATTGTAAGCAAGTCTTCTTCCCTAAGGAATTGGTTTCTCATTCTCCATTATGTTCCTTTTGCATTTGATTGGAAGCAAGTCTTATTCTTTAAGGAGTTGGTTTCTCATTCTTCTTTAAGTTCTTTTGGGCATTGAAGAGAATCAAGTCTTAATCCAAAAGGAATTGGTTTCTCATTCTCATTTATGTTCCTTTTGCAATTGATTGGAGGCAAGTCTTAATCCTTAATGAATTGGTTTCTCATTCTCCTTTATGTTCGTTTTGCATTCTATTGAAAGCAAGTCTTCTTTCTTAAGGAATTGGTTTCTCATTCTTCTTTAAATTCTTTTGGGCATTGAATGGAATCAAGTCTTAATCCAAAAGGAATTGGTTTCTCATTCTCCATTATGTTCCTTTTGCAATTGATTGGAAGCAACTCTTAATCCTTAATGAATTTGTTTCTGATTCTCCATTATGTTCCTTTTGCATTTGATTGGAAGCAAGCCTTATTCCATAGGAATTGGTTTCTCATTCTTCTTTAAGTTCTTTTGGGCATTGAATGGAATCAAATCTTAATCCAAAAGGAATTGGTTTCTCATTCTCGTTTATGTTCCTTTTGCAATTGATTGGAAGCAAGTCTTAATCCTTAATGAATTGGTTTCTCATTCTCCTTTATGTTCGTTTTGCATTCTATTGAAAGCAAGTCTTCTTCCTTAAGGAATTGGTCTCTCATTCTTCTTTAAATTCTTTTGGGCATTGAATGGAATCAAGTCTTAATCCTAAAGCAATTGGTTTCTCATTCTCCATTATGTTCCTTTTGTAATTGATTGTAAGCAAGTCTTATTCCCTAAGGAATTATTTTCTCATTCTCCTTTATGTTCCTTTTGCAATTGATTGGAAGCAAGTCTTATTCCTTAAGGAGTTGGTTTCTCATTCTTCTTTAAGTTCTTTTGGGCATTGAATGGAATCAAGTCTTAATCCAAAAGGAATTGGTTTCTCATTCTCTTTTATGTTCCTTTTGCAATTGATTGGAAGCAAGTCTTAATCCTTAAGGAATTGGTTTCTCATTCTCCTTTATGTTCGTTTTGCATTTGATTGGAAGCAAGCCTTATTCCATAAGGAATTGGTTTCTCATTCTTCTTTAAGTTCTTTTGGGCATTGAATGGAATCAAGTCTTAATCCCAAAGGAATTGGTTTCTCATTCTCTTTTATGTTCCTTTTGCAATTGATTGGAAGCAAGTCTTAATCCTTAAGGAATTGGTTTCTCATTCTCCTTTATGTTCGTTTTGCATTTGATTGGAAGCAAGCCTTATTCCATAAGGAATTGTTTTCTCATTCATCTTTAAGTTCTTTTGGGCATTGAATGGAATCAAGTCTTAATCCCAAAGGAATTGGTTTCTCATTCTTCTTTATGTTCCATTTGCAATTGAATGGAATCAAGTCTTAATCCAAAAGGAATTGGTTTCTCATTCTCCTTTATGTTCCTTTTGCAATTGATTGGAAGCAAGTCTTATTCCTTAAGGAGTTGGTTTCTCATTCTTCTTTAAGTTCTTTTGGGCATTGAATGGAATCAAGTCTTAATCCAAAAGGAATTGGTTTCTCATTCTCTTTTATGTTCCTTTTGCAATTGATTGGAAGCAAGTCTTAATCCTTAAGGAATTGGTTTCTCATTCTCCTTTATGTTCGTTTTGCATTTGATTGGAAGCAAGCCTTATTCCATAAGGAATTGGTTTCTCATTCTTCTTTAAGTTCTTTTGGGCATTGAATGGAATCAAGTCTTAATCCCAAAGGAATTGGTTTCTCATTCTGCTTTAAGTTCTTTTAGGCGTGGAATGGAATCAAGTCTTAATCCAAAAGGAATTGGTTTCTCATTCTCCTTTATGTTCCTTTTGCAATTGATTGGAAGCAAGTCTTATTCCTTAAGGAGTTGGTTTCTCATTCTTCTTTAAGTTCTTTTGGGCATTGAATGGAATCAAGTCTTAATCCAAAAGGAATTGGTTTCTCATTCTCTTTTATGTTCCTTTTGCAGTTGATTGGAAGCAAGTCTTAATCCTTAAGGAATTGGTTTCTCATTCTCCTTTATGTTCGTTTTGCATTCTATTGAAAGCAAGTCTTCTTTCTTAGGGAATTGGTTTCTCATTCTTCTTTAAATTATTTTGGGCATTGAATGGAATCAAGTCTTAATCCTAAAGCAATTGGTTTCTCATTCTCCATTATGTTCCTTTTGTAATTGATTGTAAGCAAGTCTTATTCCCTAAGGAATTGTTTTCTCATTCTCCTTTATGTTCCTTTTGCAATTGATTGGAAGCAAGTCTTATTCCCTAAGGAATTTGTTTCTCATTCTCGATTATGTTCCTTTTGCATTTGATTGGAAGCAAGCCTTATTCCATAAGGAATTGGTTTCTCATTCTTCTTTAAGTTCTTTTGGGCATTGAATGGGATCAAGTCTTAATCCAAAAGGAATTGGTTTCTCGTTCTCCTTTATGTTCCTTTTGCAATTGATTGGAAGCAAGTCTAATTCCTTAAGGAATTTGTTTCGATTCTCCATTATGTTCCTTTTGCATTTGATTGGAAGCAAGCCTTATTCCATAAGGAATTGGTTTCTCATTCTTCTTTAAGTTCTTTTGGGCATTGAATGGAATCAAGTCTTAATCCAAAAGGAATTGGTTTCTCATTCTCCATTACGTTCCTTTTGTAATTGATTGTAAGCAAGTCTTCTTCCCTAAGGAATTGGTTTCTCATTCTCCATTATGTTCCTTTTGCATTTGATTGGAAGCAAGTCTTATTCCTTAAGGAGTTGGTTTCTCATTCTTCTTTAAGTTCTTTTGGGCATTGAAGAGAATCAAGTCTTAATCCAAAAGGAATTGGTTTCTCATTCTCATTTATGTTCCTTTTGCAATTGATTGGAAGCAAGTCTTAATCCTTAATGAATTGGTTTCTCATTCTCCTTTATGTTCATTTTGCATTCTATTGAAAGCAAGTCTTCTTTCTTAAGGAATTGGTTTCTCATTCTTCTTTAAATTCTTTTGGGCATTGAATGGAATCAAGTCTTAATCCAAAAGGAATTGGTTTCTCATTCTCCATTATGTTCCTTTTGCAATTGATTGGAAGCAAGTCTTATTCCTTAAGGAATTTGTTTCTGATTCTCCATTATGTTCCTTTTGCATTTGATTGGAAGCAAGCCTTATTCCATAAGGAATTGGTTTCTCATTCTTCTTTAAGTTCTTTTGGGCATTGAATGGGATCAAGTCTTAATCCAAAAGGAATTGGTTTCTCGTTCTCCTTTATGTTCCTTTTGCAATTGATTGGAAGCAAGTCTTAATCCTTAATGAATTGGTTTCTCATTCTCCTTTATGTTCGTTTTGCAGTCTATTGAAAGCAAGTCTTCTTTCTTAAGGAATTGGTTTCTCATTCTTCTTTAAATTCTTTTGGGCATTGAATGGAATCAAGTCTTAATCCAAAAGGAATTGGTTTCTCATTCTCCATTATGTTCCTTTTGCAATTGATTGGAAGCAAGTCTTATTCCTTAAGGAATTTGTTTCTGATTCTCCATTATGTTCCTTTTGCATTTGATTGGAAGCAAGCCTTATTCCATAAGGAATTGGTTTCTCATTCTTCTTTAAGTTCTTTTGGGCATTGAAGAGAATCAAGTCTTAATCCAAAAGGAATTGGTTTCTCATTCTCGTTTATGTTCCTTTTGCAATTGATTGGAAGCAAGTCTTAATCCTTAAGGAATTGGTTTCTCATTCTCCTTTATGTTCGTTTTGCATTCTATTGAAAGCAAGTCTTCTTTCTTAAGGAATTGGTTTCTCATTCTTCTTTAAATTATTTTGGGCATTGAATGGAATCAAGTCTTAATCCTAAAGCAATTGGTTTCTCATTCTCCATTATGTTCCTTTTGTAATTGATTGTAAGCAAGTCTTATTCCCTAAGGAATTGTATTCTCATTCTCCTTTATGTTCCTTTTGCAATTGATTGGAAGCAAGTCTTATTCCTTAAGGAATTTGTTTCTCATTCTCGATTATGTTCCTTTTGCATTTGATTGGAAGCAAGCCTTATTCCATAAGGAATTGGTTTCTCATTCTTCTTTAAGTTCTTTTGGGCATTGAATGGGATCAAGTCTTAATCCAAAAGGAATTGGTTTCTCGTTCTCCTTTATGTTCCTTTTGCAATTGACTGGAAGCAAGTCTAATTCCTTAAGGAATTTGTTTCTGATTCTCCATTATGTTCCTTTTGCATTTGATTGGAAGCAAGCCTTATTCCATAAGGAATTGGTTTCTCATTCTTCTTTAAGTTCTTTTGGGCATTGAATGGAATCAAGTCTTAATCCAAAAGGAATTGGTTTCTCATTCTCCATTATGTTCCTTTTGTAATTGATTGTAAGCAAGTCTTCTTCCCTAAGGAATTGGTTTCTCATTCTCCATTTTGTTCCTTTTGCATTTGATTGGAAGCAAGTCTTATTCCTTAAGGAGTTGGTTTCTCATTCTTCTTTAAGTTCTTTTGGGCATTGAAGAGAATCAAGTCTTAATCCAAAAGGAATTGGTTTCTCATTCTCATTTATGTTCCTTTTGCAATTGATTGGAGGCAAGTCTTAATCCTTAATGAATTGGTTTCTCATTCTCCTTTATGTTCGTTTTGCATTCTATTGAAAGCAAGTCTTCTTTCTTAAGGAATTGGTTTCTCATTCTTCTTTAAATTCTTTTGGGCATTGAATGGAATCAAGTCTTAATCCAAAAGGAATTGGTTTCTCATTCTCCATTATGTTCCTTTTGCAATTGATTGGAAGCAACTCTTATTCCTTAAGGAATTTGTTTCTCATTCTCCATTATGTTCCTTTTGCATTTGATTGGAAGCAAGCCTTATTCCATAAGGAATTGGTTTCTCATTCTTCTTTAAGTTCTTTTGGGCATTGAATGGAATCAAATCTTAATCCAAAAGGAATTGGTTTCTCATTCTCGTTTATGTTCCTTTTGCAATTGATTGGAAGCAAGTCTTAATCCTTAATGAATTGGTTTCTCATTCTCCTTTATGTTCGTTTTGCATTCTATTGAAAGCAAGTCTTCTTTCTTAAGGAATTGGTTTCTCATTCTTCTTTAAATTCTTTTGGGCATTGAATGGAATCAAGTCTTAATCCTAAAGCAATTGGTTTCTCATTCTCCATTATGTTCCTTTTGTAATTGATTGTAAGCAAGTCTTATTCCCTAAGGAATTATTTTCTCATTCTCCTTTATGTTCCTTTTGCAATTGATTGGAAGCAAGTCTTATTCCTTAAGGAGTTGGTTTCTCATTCTTCTTTAAATTCTTTTGGGCATTGACTGGAATCAAGTCTTAATCCAAAAGGAATTGGTTTCTCATTCTCCTTTATGTTCCTTTTTCAATTGATTGGAAGCAAGTCTTAATCCTTAATGAATTGGTTTCTCATTCTCCTTTATGTTCGTTTTGCAGTCTATTGAAAGCAAGTCTTCTTTCTTAAGGAATTGGTTTCTCATTCTTCTTTAAATTCTTTTGGGCATTGAATGGAATCAAGTCTTAATCCAAAAGGAATTGGTTTCTCATTCTCCATTATGTTCCTTTTGCAATTGATTGGAAGCAAGTCTTATTCCTTAAGGAATTTGTTTCTGATTCTCCATTATGTTCCTTTTGCATTTGATTGGAAGCAAGCCTTATTCCATAAGGAATTGGTTTCTCATTCTTCTTTAAGTTCTTTTGGGCATTGAATGGAATCAAGTCTTAATCCAAAAGGAATTGGTTTCTCGTTCTCCTTTATGTTCCTTTTGCAATTGATTGGAAGCAAGTCTTAATCCTTAATGAATTGGTTTCTCATTCTCCTTTATGTTCGTTTTGCAGTCTATTGAAAGCAAGTCTTCTTTCTTAAGGAATTGGTTTCTCATTCTTCTTTAAATTCTTTTGGGCATTGAATGGAATCAAGTCTTAATCCAAAAGGAATTGGTTTCTCATTCTCCATTATGTTCCTTTTGCAATTGATTGGAAGCAAGTCTTATTCCTTAAGGAATTTGTTTCTGATTCTCCATTATGTTCCTTTTGCATTTGATTGGAAGCAAGCCTTATTCCATAAGGAATTGGTTTCTCATTCTTCTTTAAGTTCTTTTGGGCATTGAAGAGAATCAAGTCTTAATCCAAAAGGAATTGGTTTCTCATTCTCGTTTATGTTCCTTTTGCAATTGATTGGAAGCAAGTCTTAATCCTTAAGGAATTGGTTTCTCATTCTCCTTTATGTTCGTTTTGCATTCTATTGAAAGCAAGTCTTCTTTCTTAAGGAATTGGTTTCTCATTCTTCTTTAAATTATTTTGGGCATTGAATGGAATCAAGTCTTAATCCTAAAGCAATTGGTTTCTCATTCTCCATTATGTTCCTTTTGTAATTGATTGTAAGCAAGTCTTATTCCCTAAGGAATTGTTTCTCATTCTCCTTTATGTTCCTTTTGCAATTGATTGGAAGCAAGTCTTATTCCTTAAGGAATTTGTTTCTCATTCTCGATTATGTTCCTTTTGCATTTGATTGGAAGCAAGCCTTATTCCATAAGGAATTGGTTTCTCATTCTTCTTTAAGTTCTTTTGGGCATTGAATGGGATCAAGTCTTAATCCAAAAGGAATTGGTTTCTCGTTCTCCTTTATGTTCCTTTTGCAATTGATTGGAAGCAAGTCTAATTCCTTAAGGAATTTGTTTCTGATTCTCCATTATGTTCCTTTTGCATTTGATTGGAAGCAAGCCTTATTCCATAAGGAATTGGTTTCTCATTCTTCTTTAAGTTCTTTTGGGCATTGAATGGAATCAAGTCTTAATCCAAAAGGAATTGGTTTCTCATTCTCCATTACGTTCCTTTTGTAATTGATTGTAAGCAAGTCTTCTTCCCTAAGGAATTGGTTTCTCATTCTCCATTATGTTCCTTTTGCATTTGATTGGAAGCAAGTCTTATTCCTTAAGGAGTTGGTTTCTCATTCTTCTTTAAGTTCTTTTGGGCATTGAAGAGAATCAAGTCTTAATCCAAATGGAATTGGTTTCTCATTCTCATT
Source organism: Pterocarpus macrocarpus (assembly GCA_031439585.1). NCBI lineage: Eukaryota > Viridiplantae > Streptophyta > Magnoliopsida > Fabales > Fabaceae > Pterocarpus > Pterocarpus macrocarpus. The sequence goes on along the minus strand of CM062522.1, from coordinate 36,414,166 downwards.
TATGTTCCTTTTGCAATTGATTGGAAGCAAGTCTTAATCCTTAATGAATTGGTTTCTCATTCTCCTTTATGTTCGCTTTGCATTCTATTGAAAGCAAGTCTTCTTTCTTAAGGAATTGGTTTCTCATTCTTCTTTAAATTCTTTTGGGCATTGAATGGAATCAAGTCTTAATCCAAAAGGAATTGGTTTCTCATTCTCCATTATGTTCCTTTTGCAATTGATTGGAAGCAAGTCTTATTCCTTAAGGAATTTGTTTCTGATTCTCCATTATGTTCCTTTTGCATTTGATTGGAAGCAAGCCTTATTCCATAAGGAATTGGTTTCTCATTCTTCTTTAAGTTCTTTTGGGCATTGAATGGGATCAAGTCTTAATCCAAAAGGAATTGGTTTCTCGTTCTCCTTTATGTTCCTTTTGCAATTGATTGGAAGCAAGTTTTAATCCTTAATGAATTGGTTTCTCATTCTCCTTTATGTTCGTTTTGCAGTCTATTGAAAGCAAGTCTTCTTTCTTAAGGAATTGGTTTCTCATTCTTCTTTAAATTCTTTTGGGCATTGAATGGAATCAAGTCTTAATCCAAAAGGAATTGGTTTCTCATTCTCCATTATGTTCCTTTTGAAATTGATTGGAAGCAAGTCTTATTCCTTAAGGAATTTGTTTCTGATTCTCCATTATGTTCCTTTTGCATTTGATTGGAAGCAAGCCTTATTCCATAAGGAATTGGTTTCTCATTCTTCTTTAAGTTCTTTTGGGCATTGAATGGGATCAAGTCTTAATCCAAAAGGAATTGGTTTCTCGTTCTCCTTTATGTTCCTTTTGCAATTGATTGGAAGCAAGTCTTAATCCTTAATGAATTGGTTTCTCATTCTCCTTTATGTTCGTTTTGCAGTCTATTGAAAGCAAGTCTTCTTTCTTAAGGAATTGGTTTCTCATTCTTCTTTAAATTCTTTGGGCATTGAATGGAATCAAGTCTTAATCCAAAAGGAATTGGTTTCTCATTCTCCATTATGTTCCTTTTGCAATTGATTGGAAGCAAGTCTTATTCCTTAAGGAATTTGTTTCTGATTCTCCACTATGTTCCTTTTGCATTTGATTGGAAGCAAGCCTTATTCCATAAGGAATTGGTTTCTCATTCTTCTTTAAGTTCTTTTGGGCATTGAATGGAATCAAGTCTTAATCCAAAAGGAATTGGTTTCTCATTCTCATTTATGTTCCTTTTGCATTTGATTGGAAACAAGTCTTAATCCTTAATGAATTGGTTTCTCATTCTCCTTTATGTTCGTTTTGCATTCTATTGAAAGCAAGTCTTCTTTCTTAAGGAATTGGTTTCTCATTCTTCTTTAAATTCTTTTGGGCATTGAATGGAATCAAGTCTTAATCCAAAAGGAATTGGTTTCTCATTCTCCATTATGTTCCTTTTGCAATTGATTGGAAGCAAGTCTTATTCCTTAAGGAATTTGTTTCTGATTCTCCATTATGTTCCTTTTGCATTTGATTGGAAGCAAGCCTTGTTCCATAAGGAATTGGTTTCTCATTCTTCTTTAAGTTCTTTTGGGCATTGAAGAGAATCAAGTCTTAATCCAAAAGGAATTGGTTTCTCATTCTCGTTTATGTTCCTTTTGCAATTGATTGGAAGCAAGTCTTAATCCTTAATGAATTGGTTTCTCATTCTCCTTTATGTTCGTTTTGCATTCTATTGAAAGCAAGTCTTCTTTCTTAAGGAATTGGTTTCT